>CM029017.1:19656785-19738448 GCA_016801055.1 Panax notoginseng
CCTTCAGAAATTAGTGTCTTCGGGAATGATGTCGTTTCTTTGGACCAATGTTTTTTCCCAATTCTTGTCCTACATCAGAGGCTTTTGGGTCGATGCTGAGTCAGCCCACGACTATTTAGGTATTTTATTCATTTTAAGTGTATATTCGGCATGTTATTTAATTATCATTTAGTTGTGATTTTAATTCTCAATTACCGAGTAATAAATTATATTTTTAATTGTATCAACAAGTTGGTGATGCTGAGCAGGCTGGCGATGCTCATCGCGAGTAAGGGGATGATGTAGATGTTTTTTAAACATCAGAGAAGCACTGTCGATCCCCCCCCTCCGCCAATGACCCTCCTCACACACGGTAATATTACTAGCTTGCTTTAGTTTTTTAGATCAGTGTAAATAATTTTTATCTATTTACTTTAGTTTAGCTTAATTGGATGTAAATCATTGTAGTTTAGTTGAATTCTGTAAATCATTGTACTTTTAACCAATTTTTTGTATAACTTATAGAAAATTAGTTTATATTTGTTATTGTTGTTGGAGGAATATTCATATATGTTGTTGTTGTTGTTGTTGTTGTTGTTGTTGTTGTTTGTTGTTGTTGTTGTTGTTGTTGTTGTTGTTGTTGTTGTTGTTGTTGTTACGTTGTATGTGAACATAAGATATGTATATTCCGACAACATATGTATATTCCAAAAGAAAATTCGTCGTAATAAATTTATTCAATAATAATTAAAAATTTAATATTTTCGACGGAAGCTGATATTTTTGACGGAAATTCCGTCAAAAATAAGGTGACTAAGTTAGTGGGAATGTAAGACCCCAACTTTTATGAATAAAGATTTAATTTTCTCGAAATATCTTTTTGAATATTATGGTGTGGATTTGATATAATGTTATAGTTGTAGGTAATATTTATAAATTTTGTAAAGTAAGCAAGTTGTCATAAAATATTCGTTTGGTCGGGGAATAATCGTTTTATCAGGAAATATTTGTACGACGACACAATCTTTGGTGGACCCAACAACGAAAATACTGTCGGACTTAGAAAACGATAGAAAAAACTTTTTATAAAAATAACGGCAAAGGTTTTACCGTTAATTGTTGAAATATCCGGTGATAAAAATATAGTAATACGTGTGGTTGCATAGTAACACACGGTATTACACAGTATCTTTGATTATTGATGCTTAAGTGAGAAGTCACTCAGTTTTATTCAACTATTGCCACAGTAATTGCTGTATAGTATCTCACGTTATTGATTCGATTATTGTCGTAATATTTTTTATTATTAATTTAATAATTGAGACGATAAAATTATTCATATTATTATTTGCATTATTGACGATGTCTAGAAAGTTCTGTCGAGAAAAGGGGTTTGGTCACCTAATTGCGCGCCAATAAGGAGAAGTCCTTATCGAAAAGTCCCCTCTTCCTGAGAATGATCTGATTGTTAATATTGCGAGTTTATAATATTAATGATGAATAAATATTGTTAAAAATGTGTTTTGTGAAGCCAAGTGAATTGAGATAAATAGTGGAGAATTTTATGAAATATTTGTTGTAAGTTTGACATATTATTTGGATCCCCACTTACCCATTTTTCAAAATCGTTGGTAGAAGTTATCTCAGTTTTGTTTAAATACTTATATATATATAATATATATATATATATATATATATATATATAATATATATATATATTATAAGTTTTGTTTTTTATGAAAAATAGAATATATTATATTTTATTATGCATAGTACTGCATAATGTGTGCATAGTGCTGCATAGTAAAATAAAATTTTTTAAAAAAAGTTTCACAGACGAACACCCGTGATTTTTCTTACTATTCACCCGTGATTTTCTAAATTCAAATAAGTATCCTGCCATTCTCCTATAAATAGGCTGCTTAGTTTAGAATTGAAAATCACACAAGAATCAGAGAATTCTTCTTCTATAATATTGAGCGTATTTCTTTAGAATTTAAGGAAGCTTTGAGTATAGAAAACAGTGCAAGTTTTCTTCAAGAATATCCCCGTCATACCAGTCAGAAATATTCTCCTTTTAAGGTAAGAGATATTATTTTTGTTCAATATTCGTAAGAAATAATATTTTCTTTCATACTCTGTAGTATTTAAGTAATATTATTACGTTTCGTATTCCTAATTCTACGCTCATGTTGATAAATTTTGTTTCTATACTCATTAAAATTAGTAGAATATCCTTAAAATTTGCGCTTCATCTAGTATCGTTTCACAAGAATATTTTTCTGAACATTCTTGTTAAATTTTTGATCTTTTCATGCTAGGGTACTATTCACGGAGTACTATTAACGAAGTACTATTCATAGGGTACTATTCACCCGATGTACTATTCATGACAAAAATTAATTTCATTTCTGTCCAAATTATTTTGATACATGAATATGATTCTTGAATTTTACTCCACAAAGCACTTATCATGTTGACAATTTAGACATTCTTGAACTCTGGATAAATTAATTTATAAATCTTTAAAATTTATCCTTGCTCTTACTTAATTGAATTTTTATATCATTGTCATCATCCTCATGCTTATATTGTGATGAAGGTCATCTTTTGCCCGTAGTGCATAGATGGACTGTTGATTGGTATGATTATGACTATGTATCGGTATAATCATGACCTGTAATGTTACAAATGATGTGGTAAAAGTTCTCACTAGCCCGTAGTGCATTGACGGACAGTTGTTTGGCATGATCATGACCACTGGTGATACTAACGAATATCATTGGCTCGTAGTGCATGGATAATTCGTGGATGTGATACTAACGAATATCCTTGGTCCGTAGTGCATGGATAATTCGGTAATGTGAATTATTTATTGAGCTGTGTTACATCGATAAAATATTGATGATGAACTTTTAAATCATAGAAGATAGTAGATAACATGCTCTACTTGACTCTTCTAATGGATTGTTTGTTTCGCTGCAGTTAAACTTGTTGTCTATTGTATTCTATCAGTTTAACATTGTTGAAGGCTAATGAAAATTTATTTTGCATTATCTTAGTCATAATATTCTTTACTGGGCTAGTTGAGCTCACCATTTGCTTTCATTGTTCTCTTCAGAAAATGAGAATATAGATGGGACTAGTCGAGGAATAGAGTGATGGTCCAAGCTGGTGGCTATAGTAGTCCTCACTATTCTATGAAATAGTATGATAATAAATGTAATGAGGACTTCATTTGAGTTTGGATATTGTCTATGAGACAATATACGTGTTAAAACTCTCAGCTACGTTTTGTCGTATTTTACACGACAGTTGTATAATTAAGTTTGTATTTGAATTTTGTACCATGTATTTAGCGACTCAAAATGGGTTGTGTATACCTATTTTGGGGGCGTCATAGGGAACGTGACACGTCAAAGCAGTAAATTCGACTGAATATTTAATCAAAAATAAGTCGTTCATAACTAGGACTTTTCAACAGGATATTGGTCGAAAAATAATTTTGTCGGACATACTTGCTTTTGACTGAATCTGTGAAAACCCGAGAATTTAGAAAATTATTAAAATCTCAAATGATGGATTAAAGGTTAAATAATAGACCTACACAGAAAATAAGTGTATGGATTTAACATTTCTGAGAAGAATTTTTGTGAATTTAAAAATTTTTGATAAAGACTTACAGGGTCAAGGGTTGATCAGATAAATGATATCAGCGACAAACCCTAAGAATATATTAAGAACTTCGACGTTCAGTTACAAAACCCTAACAATTGATAAGAAACCCTAATACCGGCTCTAAAGTCCCTAATTTCAGTTCTGAAAATTCGAAACCCTAATTCGGGATATTAAAACCCTAACTTGGAGCTAAAAGGCCAAGTATAAAGCTTAAGTGTAATTAATTACAAACTTAATTAGGGGAAAACATAACAAATTAGTTAGAAAATCCTAATTTCTAAGTTAGAAACCCTAATGAACAATTATGGAAATCCTAATTGTTAATTTAGCAATTTTAATGTAATTAGGAAACATTAATCCTAATTAGTAAGCTTTAAGGTGATTAGTAAACTTTAATATAATTAGGAAACCCTAATTATAATTTAGAAAGCTTAATTTCCTATTTTAAAACCTAATTAGAAAATGTTAAAAATTTAAATTTTTAAAACCTTAGGGTTAAACCCTAAGGGTTGGATCAAATGACAAATACGCCATTAAAATTGGAAGCAAAATGACTAAAATAACCTTTTTGTATTCTTTAATAAGTTGGAGTGTGAATCTTGCTATATCTTGGTGGTTTACCAACTTAAGATTATCACATGTGCTCTATATCTAAAATGTCTGCCATCAAGTGCCACATATTGATTCATTGTATCAAAATATATAGATTAAAGAGAGAGAAAATGCTTACTTTATTTTTTCATATGAACCTAGACCATTCTCTCTCTAAAATTCGAAAATGTAGAGTGAGAGTGAGTAAAAAGTTACGTCAATATCATGCGTTAGCTTGCCAAGAACAAACATTAAGGATCAGATTCAAAGATTGGGCTTTAAAAGGTATAAAACCCTAAAACTTCTAAATCTTGTAATTTATGTTAGATGATATGATTTGATATTTTAAGTTGTGTATTAGGGTGTTATTTAGTGATCTGGGTTGTTACATCATAGATTCATAACATCTAGATGCACGAAAATGAGTTTTTAGAAACTGATCATGAACCCTAAAATTTTAGTCTGATAGCCTAATGTCAGGACCCATAGATCTCTTTGTGTTAGATGTTTAGTGTGTTTGATGTTATAGATCTGTTCTCTGTCATGAGGAGAGTAGACTGGAAGTAGAATCAACTCCATACCATGTCTAGATCTCCAAATATAAGTGGTTAAACAGGGTTGACCAATCATGAAAATCGAATTCTAGGTAACCCAGATTTTCTAGAAAACTCTAACAACCATTTTGCAGGTCTTAGATCTTGCTGTGTTTAAGTTGTTATGCCATGTTAGTGTTTGATTTGTGTAGACTGACATGTGTACTATCGATCCATGCCTCTAGAATCCTTAGATCCTACACAGAATCAAAGAAAATGGTGGTCAAAGTAGGGTTGACCAAACTATCGGATGAAGATTCTGGGTAACCCAAAAATCTTTAAAGGCAGATTCCTGACCAGTACTTTGACCGGCTTAGATCTCTTATATGTGGTGTTGTTAGGTTGATCTAATGTAGTTTTATTGTTCATTGTCATACATAGTACATGACTGAACCAAGTAATCACACAAACTGAGCATGGAACTTAAGGATTCAAAAGCTCAAAGTAAGATCCACGAACTGTTCTTCATTTCTGGGTAACCCGGCCAAAAATGAAGAACATCCTTTGACAGCCACTTTAATGGCTTAAATCTCTCTATTGTGCTACGATTTGGCTATGAAACTTGTTAAGGGTTGTAGTACTAAATCAGTACTACAACATTAACACAATAGACAACCCAGATAATATCAAAATCATAAAATTTGAACTGGTCAAAGTAGTACCCTGCAAACTGGGCATACAGTTCTGGGTTTGCTCAAGAACACTCAAGAACACCTATAGCGGCAGTTTTGTCGCTATAGGCCCCTTTAGTGACACTTTCTATATAGAAATTAATTATTTTATTTAATAAATAGAGAAAAAGGGTTTTTAATTATTAAAAATTCATAATAAATTTCTAAAAATTATTTTAAAGCCTAAAAATGGGTTTTTAATAATTTTGAATATAATTCATTAATATTTTAATATTTTTGAATATTAATGGTATTTAATTTATTTAATTATTATATTATATAAATTACTTTAAAATGATTTTAATACTTGAAAAATTATTTAAAATTATATTATTTTGAGTTATTTTGAATAAATTTTAATATTTTTTTATGAATTTCATTAATAAATTAATATTTATGGTAATTGATTTATTTAATAAATATATTAAATAAATTGTGGAAAATTAGTTTTAATGCTTTAAAAATTATATAAAAATGATTTAAAGGGTATAAAATTATTTTAAGTTATAAAATATATTTTTTGATATTTTGTCATGAAAAACTTTAATATTTTAATATTAATGGCAGTTATTTAATAATGGTTTTAATTACTTTAAAATCATTTAAAGCAATAATAAAGTATTTTAAGATATTATAAATTATTTATAATATTGTGTTATGTAGTTCATTAATATTTGATATTAAATAAATATTAATGATAATGGAATTAAGTGGTATTTGAATCATATAAATATGATATTAATGATTAAAAAATCATGATAAATGATAATAATTATTTGAAAATTAGTATAAGTCTTTGAAAAATATTTCGACTGATAACTAAATTATCTAAGATAATTGTGAACCAGTTTAAGTAGAATCTTAAGGAGAATAGGCTCGATATTTATCCGACTAGGCCGTCGGGATGTCGAAATTGTACCGGACTCAACTCAGACTGAAATAGTTTGACTTGATACCGAGTCTTAAGTGTTTTATAAACCGATAGGGATGCATGCTAATGTGTTTAGGTTATTTTATAACTGTGATGATATTATTCTAATTTGTATATCGATATTATTAATAATAGGTATTCAGACAAAACTAAATAGATTGCATAGCAGTAGTCAACGATAAAGGTAAGTTTTCTCTAACTCGACCTCAAGTTGATATTATAAAATGTGCTTATGGTTAATCATTGCTGATTACCATGTCTATAAATTATTGATTCGCACTATGTGCATATTGCATGTGTTCATCAGGTATGAAAGACTGATCACATTCATTACCATCTAGTTCAGTTGATATATTTATGTTTAATGTTCATTCAACTATGAAAATTTGTTCATGCTAGTTCACAATTATATTACAGAACTTTAGCCAGTTTATTGTTCAATTCTTTCAATCATGATATATCCTCAATTAAACTTATACTTGCTGGGCAAACTTGTTGCTCACCCTTGCTATATCATGATAAATATTGCAGATTAAGACGAATACGTCGGATACAGGCGAAGCCAGTGACATTATATGTCGGATAGATTTGGAATACAGGTATTACGTGAAGGTTCTCGACCTTGGGGATAATGTGTAAGTTTAATGTATAAACAATTAATGTTTATATCTTCCGCAATAATTATAGAATTAGCATACCAAATCTGTGGTAGTTAGTACCTGGATCTGGGGTCTTTACAGAATCTTCGACGGACTAAATCCCCACCAGTGTATATTCGTTCGAATTTTAGACAGAATGTTCTGTCAGAATTAGTTTGTTTTCTTGTAGTGAATATAAAATGAATTATGACCTTTTAAAGTTAATAAAAGATATATTTATATTCAAAATTGATGTGATTCATTTAAACTTTTAAAAACTATAGAAAGTGAATTAGTATTATTTTTTAAGTAGTTTAGAATCTTCATAACTATATTAATATTAATCTATATCAACTTTAAATTTAAAAGTATCTCAGTTTAACTTCAAAAGGTCAATATATATTGATCAATCATATACATTAAAACAGATGAAATATTGAATATTATATTAGTTTCAAGGTCCATGGTAAGAAAAGAAATATCAACTTTCCTAATTTATCTAAAAAATGTTGTTCTTGAATAGAAAATCTTTTTAATAATAACCCACTAAGAATAAATATAATTGCTTGACACATTGAATTTCATGATAGTACTTGCTGTGAAAATTTCACTTAATCGGACTTCAAAATATAGGAGAATATGCTAGAGTTCTTATGTCCAAAATAAGTAGTCCAAACTTGGAAGCAACTCTCAAAACATTTTTTAAAGTTATATATATATATATATATATATATATATATATATATATATATATATATATATATATATATATATATTGATCAATAAATTGCTGACACACGCAGATAAAAAGATCACCTCCGACTTGTGTATCGATACTCTATTAATCAATTGACCAAAATTAACTTGATGTTAACCACCCCCATCCCATTGGAGACTATCTTTAATAATCCTAGGAGGCATACGTTTGTACTTACATCACCATGTAGTAGGGACCATCAAACTTTCTTCTTTATATGTGCACCAAATCAACCAAAATATACACAATCAAATAATCAAATCCCCTTGATACTATAAACAATCCATCACATATCCTATTCCCTTTTGATCACAAAAAAATAAGCCATGTCAAAAATGGAACAAACACCCCATATAGCTGTTGTCCCCAGTCCTGGAATGGGTCATCTCATTCCACTCATCGAGTTTGCTAAGCGTCTCGTCAACTTTCACAATGTTTCCGTCACCGTCATAGTTCCGACCATCGGCACGCCGCCAAGGTTGAAACTGCTGTTCTCGAATCGTTGCCAAAAGCCATAAATTATGTCCATCTTGCACCCGTAAGCTTTGAAGACTTGCCTAAGGATTCTAAGGTAGAAACAACTATTTTTCTAGCCGTGACACGGTCTCTTTCATCTCTTCGTGGCACTATAAAATTGTTGGTTGCCAGAACGGCTTTGGTTGCTTTGATATCAGATCCTTTTGGGACTGATGCCTTTAGCGTCGCTAAAGAGTTTGATATTTCGCCATACTTATTTTTCACGTCAAATGCTATGAATTTTACTTTTTCTTATATGTTGCCAAAATTTGATGAGACAATGTCAAGTGAGTTTAGGGAATTACCCGACCCGGTGATAATTCCTGGTTGTATTCCGGTTCATGGAGGAGATTTAATGGACCCTGTTCAAGACCGGACCAATGAGGTATATAAGTTGCTTCTTCACCATACAAAGCAGTTTAGTTTTGCTGAAGGTGTGTTGTTGAACAGCTTTATAGAATTGGAAGAGGGGGCTATTAAAGCTTTACAAGGTAAAGAACCGGGTAAATTACCCGTGTATCCTATTGGACCACTTATTCAAACCGGTTCAAGTGATGAGGCAGATCCATCCGAGTGTATGAAATGGTTGGATAATCAGCCAAGTGGGTCCGTCTTATTTATCTCATTCGGGAGCGGTGGGACCCTCTCTTATGATCAACTTATTGAACTAGCCTTGGGGTTAGAAATGAGTGGGCAGAAGTTCTTATGGGTTGCTAGAGCCCCTAATGACAACTCTTCAAATGCTGCATTTTTTAGTGTCGAAAGTCAAAATGACCCTTTAAGTTTTTTGCCAAAAGGGTTTTTAAATAGGACTAAAGGTCAAGGTATAGTGGTGTCTTCTTGGGCACCACAAACTAAAATTCTAGCCCATGGCTCCACCGGTGGGTTCCTATCACATTGTGGATGGAACTCAACTCTTGAGAGCGTTGTTCATGGTGTGCCATTGATCGCTTGGCCACTTTATGCAGAGCAAAAGATGAACGCGATAATGTTAGCCAAAGGGTTAAAAGTAGCTTTAAGGCCAAAAGTTAACCAAAATGGTATAGTGGAACGTGACGAGATTGGCAAAGTTGTGAAAAGTTTAATTGAGGGAGAAGAAGGGAAGAAGGTTCGTAGTCGAATGAAGGAAGTAAAAGATGCTGCGACAAAAGTACTAAGAGAAGATGGATCTTCCACGAAATCGCTATCTGAATTAGTGAAGAAATGGAAGAATAAAATAGCACCTATAGCCTCATGAATTTTTTTTCTATTTTCTTTCTTGTTGAAGTTTGTTATTGTATTTGAACTTGATATCAAAATGTTGGGTTTTGGTTTTGTTTTTACTGAAAAAAGTAAGAAACTTGTCATTAAGATTTTGGTTGATAGCATTTGTTTGTAGGTCATTATCGCTTACTCTTTTGGCTTCTTATTAATTTGGTAAACCAGACACTACTTAATTATAAGCGTTCTCAAACATCCTCTAAACATTAACTTCAGCAGTCGATAAGCATATAAAATAATGTGAATTTTTTTAACCTGGACCTAGTGGCATATCTATAGGTATACTAGTTTATCTCGAGTACATATTTTATCAGATATATTATTGATAAAATATAAATTTTAAAAAAAAAGATTAAGATGCCCTTAAATTGGTAAAAGATATATATTAAACATTGATTAATTAAGGGTTTCATGAACCTTGTTACAGGGCTAATACCATAACGACAAGTAGCAAAATAAATTTAAGCGTTTGAGAATTTTAATCCCCACTACCGACAATTATGGGAAGATCATGAACATGAAAGTTACACAATTTAATAAGAAGTTAAATAGTTATAAATTGCATCATCAAAATCAGAAGGACACGAACTCTTCATTAAAAAATCAACAACAGCAACTCTTTTCAAAACTTTATTGTTAACGTCTGATTTTGTATGTCTGACGAAATCACTAAAATAGCCGGCCAAAATTGCGCTTACGGTTGATGGAGTAATTGTTGTGAAATCAAACTCACGAAATACACTCACATAAGCATAAATAAAAAAATATAAAGTATGAACACAAGAACTTACGTGGAAACCCAATTGAAAAAAAACCCACGGAGAGAGAGTAATCCACTATAATAATATTGGGAGTACAAATTGTGTATTTGTGTTATATCTCTTGTGCCCTATGATCTTGTCCTCTGCCTTCAACCCTAGCTTGTAGCCGTATATGTAGAAGTCACCTCCACCCACATCTAACCAGGAGAAGGACTCCTTATCCCTCCAAATAAGAAAACACAATCATATTTTAATAAGGACTCTCCCACTGTCACAATAAATACATATGGGTCATCACCAGATCCGGACCATTAAATAGACTGGGTTGCACCATGGCTAGACCAAAATAATCACATCCCAATATTGCCCCCCCCCAATCTCTTATTTATAAGGAACTTATAAATGAGAGAGTATACAAATTTATCCCAACAAAACGACCATATTTGCCAAAGACAAAATATCACACCTGAATTCCATGTGCCGAACTAAAATTGTTGGCTCCCCATATTGTCGCCTCACTCCTTTTGTTCACTTCTAGTATAGATAAACAATTGCCCTTATTACTACTGAAGATATAAAGAATCAACCTTATCACAACCGAACCAACCTTATCACTACCAAAGATATAAAGAACCAACCTTATACCAACCGAATCAATCTTATCACTATCGAAGATATAAAGAACTAACCTTTTACCAACTGAACCAACCTTATTACTATGGAAGATATAAAAAATCATCCTTATACTAACCGAACCAACCTTATCACTACCGAAGATATAACACTACAAGAAAAACGTATATTTCCCACGGAATTATTTTTCACGGAATTAATTCTGTCGGAAATAACTTATTTCTGACGAAAAATTTCGTGAGAAATAACAGTCATTATTAGTCCCCTCTTTTAGGCGAACAGAACTCTCCTTCGCCTCATATGCTCGATCTGCTGTAGGAAGAGAGTAAAAGAAATGAAAAATCCTCTCTCAATCTCCTCCGCCTCCTCATCCTCCTCCTCTCTTAATCTCCTCCGCTCCACTACTCCATTTCCCCTCTCTCTCCTCCCACTCATTATTCCCCTAGTTCAGAAAAATAGCCCCAATTTCAATTTCTGCAATTTTTGGCAACGGCGACTTCCTTTGCCTTTTCTCTTCCATTGTTATCTTCTATTACCTGTAGTTAACAGTTAGTATTCAATTTGGCCATTTTCCCAAATTTACACACATTAACACACACAATAGCTTGTAATTTTGGTTTCACACACATATGCCCTAATTTTTGAATGTGTATGATATTATGTATATGTATTGATATTGTGTATATATAATTGATTATATCATGTATATACAATGCACTTGTGGTGTATGAAATAGGATTCACGTTGCCAAGAAATTTTTAAACAGTGGTGTATTGGTTGTGTCAATTAGGTACATGTGAAAAATATTTTTTTTTTGTTTATCAAATTCATCTAAGTATGTCTAGGTGTGAGGATATTCTTGTGGTCTGTTTTATTGCTAATAAAAGGGAGTAAGAAGCTAAATTGCTCTCTGTGACGCCCCCAAAATTAGGTATACATCACCCATCTTGGGTCGTCAGATACATAGTACAGAATACAAATACAACTGATTAATACATCTGTCGTGTACAATACGACAAAACATAAACTGTGAGTTTGAATACAAATATTATCTTCTAGAGAGTATTCATACTCAAAAGGAGTCCTCATTACATTTATTAACACACCATTACATAGAATAGTGAGGACTACTAACTAATACTATCATTCGGACCATCACTCCGTACCCCGACTTGTCCCAGCTACGTTCTCATTTCCTGAAGAGAACAGTGAAAGAAAGGGTGAGCTCAACTAGCCCAGTAAGAAATATTATGACTAAGATAATGCAGAATAAATTATCATTAGCCTTCAACAATGTTAAACTGATAAAATATAATAGACATCAAGTTTAACTGCAGCGGAACAAGCAATCCATTAAAAGAGTCAAGTAGAAAATAAACTCTACTATCTTTTATGATTTAAAAAGTTTTTCAACACTGTGATCGCTGAGACTCAGCTTAATAAAATAATCCACATCATCGAATCACCCCTGCACTACGGCCAAGGATATTCGTGTATTCATTAATGGTCATGATCATGCCAACAACTGTCCATCAATGCACTACGGGCCAATGAGGACTTTTACCACATCATTTGTAACATTACGGTCATGATTATACCGAATAATCCCTGGTCATAATCATACCAAGTCCATCTATGCACTACAGGCCACAGATGACTTTCAACAGAATATAAACATGGGGATGATGACAATGATATAAAAATTCAATAAAACAAGTTCAAGAATTAATTTATCCAGAAATTAATAACGTCCAAATTGTCAACATGATACTGCTTTGTGGAGTAAACTTCAAGACTGATCAGGAGAATATTTTCATGAATAGATACTAGATGAAGTGCAAATGTCAAGGATATTCCACAAATTTCATGGAGTATAGAAGTCAAAACTTAACCAACTGAGTACAATAAAGAATGGAATAACAAAAGAAATCACCATGCATGCGATAGACCGCACAGACAGGTTATTCCAATAGAATAATAAATAATGGAACCAGGTCCGGCGTAAACGCACAGACAGGATATTCCGACAGAATAATAAATAATGGAACCAGGTCCGGTGTAAAACACACAGACAGGATGTTCCAACAGAATAATAATAAAAACGGAACCAGGTCCGGTGTAAAACACACAGACAGGATGTTTCAACAGAATAATAATAAAACGGAACCAGGTCCGGTGTAAAACACACAGACAGGATGTTCCAACAGAATAATAATAAAACGGAACCAGGTCCGGTGTAAAACACACAGACAGGATGTTCCAACAGAATAATAATAAAACGGAACCAGGTCCGGTGTAAAACACACAGACAGGATGTTCCAACAGAATAATAGAAGAATGTCACCAAGTATAGGGTAGACCGCGTATACTGGTTATTCCAACAGAATAATAACAAATAGAATAACAGAAGTTCTCTTCATGAATATAAAAGAAATAATATTCCCTACCTTAAAAGAACTGGATATTGGAAAAGTGATGTAGCAGAATACTTTTATTCTCTCTCTCTCTTATTCTCTCTATACTTTCTCTCTCTATAGCTTGAATGAATTCGTGAAAAATAATGAAGCCCTAGGCCTCTATTTATAGAAAAACTGAGGGTGGCTCTTGGTCTTAACGAAGGGTCAAATGACTCTTGGTCTTAACGAAGGGTCAAATGACTCTTGGTAATATTGAAGGGACAACTACTATTGACGAAAGTAATTACTATTGACCAAGGTAAATACTATTGACGAAGGTAATTACTATTGACCAAGGTAAATACTATTGACCAAGGTAAATACTATTGACGAAGGTAATTACTATTGACCAAGGTAAATACTATGGACGACGGTAATTACTATTGACGACGGTAATTACTATTGACGACGGTAATTACTATTGACGAAGAGACTCTTAGATGATGACATATGGCCCCCCATAAAATAACCAAACTTACCACAACGTCTCAATAATATAACATATTATACAGATGATACTATGACAATAATTTAAGAGATATGATGCAGCAATTACTGTAGCAATAATTGAGTATAGCTGAGTGACTTCTCACGTAAGCATCAATAATCAATACCGTGTGCTACTATGCAACCACGCGTATTACTGTACTTTTACTACCGAGTAGTTCAACAGTTTTAACGGTTTTTACGGTAACACCTCAGCCGTTATTTTTATAGAAAGATAATTCTGTCGTTTTCTCAATCCGACAATAATTCCGTTGTGGGGTCCACCAATGATTGTGCCGTCGTACGAATATTCCCCGACAAAAAGAATATTCTCCGACCAAACGAATATTTTATAACAACTTGCTTACTTTGTAAAATTTATAAATATTACCCACAACTATAACATTATATCAAATTAACTCCATAATATTCAAAAATGATATTTATAAAAAATTCATCTTTATTTATAAAAGTTGGGGTCTTACAACCTCTCCTTCTTATGAAATTTCGCCCTCGAAATTAGGGTACGTACCTGGTATGTCGAAGAGGTAAGGATACCTTGATTTCATTTCTGATTCTAACTCCCAAGTCATTTCCTCAACATCGTGGTTTCTCCACAAAACTTTAACTTGAGGTATAACCTTGGAGCGTAGAATATGTTCCTTCTTATCCAAGATTTGAACAGGAACTTCTTCATACGTCAAATCCTCCGCTATTTCGTCCGGTTCTAACTCAATAATGTGGTTCGGGTCTTCCACATATTTACGTAACATGGATATGTGGAAAACGTTATGAACACGAGACATACCTGGCGGTAAAGCGAGTCTATAAGCCACAGTTCCTACTCGATCGAGGATTAAAAATGGACCGATGAATCGAGGATTTAGCTTTCCTCTCTTTCCAAATCTCGTAACTCCTTTCCATGGAGCAACACGTAAGAACACATGATCTCCTACATCAAATTCCACGTCCTTTCGATGAAGATCAGCATAACTCTTTTGTCGATCTTGTGAGGTTTTTATACGTTGTCGGATCGTTTGAATCTTTTCTGTAGTCATACGTACCAACTCCGGTCCCAACAACGTTGCTTCGCCCACCTCATCCCAGCATACTGGAGAACGACATTTTCTTCCATACAATGCTTCGAATGGAGCCATGCCAATACTTGCTTGATAACTGTTGTTGTAGGAAAACTCCACCAATGGTAAGAACTTGTCCCAACTTCCCTTGAAGTCAAAGACACAGAGTCTTAATAGATCTTCAAGAGTTTGAATAGTCCTCTCTGATTGTCCGTCCGTCTGAGGATGATATGCTGAACTAAATCGTAACTCCGTGCCCATAGCTTTTTGTAAACTAACCCAAAATCGTGAAGTGAATCTTGGGTCTCGATCAGAAATTATGGATACTGGCATACCATGCAGTCTTACAATCTCGTTTATGTACATACGAGCAAGACGTTCAAGTGTATAAGTTTCTCGTATCGGTAAGAAATGAGCAGACTTGGTCAATCTATCAATAATGACCCAAATCGCATCAATACCTTAAGAAACCCTAGGAAGACCGGTAACGAAATCCATGGTAATGTGCTCCCACTTCCATTCTGGAATTTCAAGTGGTTGCAATGGACCTTTTGGTACTTGATGCTCCGCTTTGACTCGTTGACAAGTTAGACACCTTGAGATAAACAACGCTATCTCTCTCTTCATATTGCTCCACCAAAATATATGACGAAGATCATGATACATTTTGGTACTTCCAGGATGGATTGCAAACGGTGTGTTGTGCGCCTCCATCATGATTTCATACTTTAAATCAGTGTCGTTAGGAACACAAAGTCTGGAGTTGACTTGAAATATCGATTCTTGCTTCCGGCATAGCACCTTCTTGCACCTTCTTCCTCATACGCATCAGCTCTAGGTCTGTAGCTTGAGCAATTTTAACTTTATCAATTAAAGTCGATTTTAATCGTATATTCGTTATCTTCACGTGGGTTCGAATATTCACACTTGTAACCGTATACGATCTTCTACACAACGCGTCAGCTACCACGTTCACTTTTCCACGATGTTATTGAATGGTACGATCGTAATCTTCAACAGCTCGAGCCAACGTCTTTGGCGCATAATACGTTCGTTTTAGTTGAAGAAATATTTGAGGGTTTAAGAAATAGGTTTTGTACTGGGGTCAATACAAAATTCAATTTTACGCTCTGGGGTAGGCTAAGAAGTCTTCAAGAATACGTCAAGAAATTTATTAACAATAGAAATATCGTTCAAAACTGTGACTCTCATCCCAGACTTGGATAACACGTCACATTGATACCTATCAGCTTGCCATCGTCATTTACAACGTCTCCTACGGAAAGTCTGGTTTCGGTGCATTCCCCACCAGGAAGTCAACAATGAAAGGAATGAGGATCCTTACTTATGGCTTGATATGATAATGATTGACTTTAGTGGTTTGGTTGCTTGAATTCGCATAACAGGTTGGTTAGGAATATGAAAATTAACAACCTTACGAAAAGCATAATGGGTAGTTAACCAATCGTTTCCAAAAATCACATATCGACAGGTAACGTGAAAGTGTCGATTTGAATCAAACAAGATTTATAATTAGTAGAGTTAACGAAGGTTTCTCCTAACAGAGTTTCAACAAATAAGTCAAGCCTAATATTTTTTATTTTTTTTTAAAGGGCCAAGTTTAAACGTTGAACACAACTAGGTGAAATACAAGAGTGGGTAGAACCAGTATTGAATAAGGTACAAACTTCGCAAGGGTTTATGATTAGCTTACCCGCGATAACTTTATTTGGGTTCCTCACTTGTTGGGAAGTCATGACAACCGCTCTCCCTTGAACTACCCGGCTTTGACTTGTCTGGGGTAGCATTTGATGTCATCTCTATCGTTGGAATTGACTTTAATATCGGACATATTCCACCCTCAACTGCTTCATCGTACTCCTGCTTCATAATCTGAATCATCAATCTTCGATCCATGTCGAGTTCAGATTGACCGCTCTGTACAGGGTAATTCAAAACTCGATGTTGGGTTCTCCCAATTGCTGTCCAAAAAGAGAAATGTATATCATCTATTTTAGCCTTTTTGGATCGGACATCTCTTTCTACAATATCAGCACGTCGTGCGGCTTTTACCCATGCATCCTTCATTCTCACTCGTTCAGTTGTTTCTTCTTTCAGCTGATCCTTGATATTTGAATTCTCAGATTCCAACTTTAATATCTTACACTCTGCCAAAGCGTGATTTTGTTCGAGCAACACATATCGGGTAACACAATTTTGAATCGTTACATCTCTTTGCTCCACGACCGCCTGTTGTTCTTCAGCATGCTCTTCTAACTCATGAACACGATTTTGTAATTCTAAGTTTTGATCATAAATTTCTTCTAACCAATTCTCCTCAGGTTCCTCTTCGTCCTCTTCTTCCTCTTCTTCCTCGCTCTCAGCTGCTACCTCTGCCACTAGCTCGGGTGCAACTATTAGTTCTTCACTTACCACATAGATATCTCTAATTTCTTCTTCGCCTGATATTACATTATCCTGGTTGGTGATTAGAGATGCCACGGTCTCATTCACTCCAATGTTGACATTTTCAGCTGCCATTTTCAAATACTGCCACAAAACAAGGGTTAATTAACATGTCACATATTATCAATATACTTTGACCGACCAATTAAATACAAAATAAACTTAGGTAGGTCATACTAGCGAAGGAATTCCCCGTCTCTCCCCTCCTAGTTCTATTCTCACATCTTAGCCAGGGATCATATCCCTAAGCTCTGATACCAACTGTGACGCCCCCAAAATTAGGTATACATCACCCATCTTGGGTCGTCAGATACATAGTACAGAATACAAATACAACTGATTAATACATCTGTCGTGTACAATACGACAAAACATAAACTGTGAGTTTGAATACAAATATTATCTTCTAGAGAGTATTCATACTCAAAAGGAGTCCTCATTACATTTATTAACACACCATTACATAGAATAGTGAGGACTACTAACTAATACTATCATTCGGACCATCACTCCGTACCCCGACTTGTCCCAGCTACGTTCTCATTTCCTGAAGAGAACAGTGAAAGAAAGGGTGAGCTCAACTAGCCCAGTAAGAAATATTATGACTAAGATAATGCAGAATAAATTATCATTAGCCTTCAACAATGTTAAACTGATAAAATATAATAGACATCAAGTTTAACTGCAGCGGAACAAGCAATCCATTAAAAGAGTCAAGTAGAAAATAAACTCTACTATCTTTTATGATTTAAAAAGTTTTTCAACACTGTGATCGCTGAGACTCAGCTTAATAAAATAATCCACATCATCGAATCACCCCTGCACTACGGCCAAGGATATTCGTGTATTCATTAATGGTCATGATCATGCCAACAACTGTCCATCAATGCACTACGGGCCAATGAGGACTTTTACCACATCATTTGTAACATTACGGTCATGATTATACCGAATAATCCCTGGTCATAATCATACCAAGTCCATCTATGCACTACAGGCCACAGATGACTTTCAACAGAATATAAACATGGGGATGATGACAATGATATAAAAATTCAATAAAACAAGTTCAAGAATTAATTTATCCAGAAATTAATAACGTCCAAATTGTCAACATGATACTGCTTTGTGGAGTAAACTTCAAGACTGATCAGGAGAATATTTTCATGAATAGATACTAGATGAAGTGCAAATGTCAAGGATATTCCACAAATTTCATGGAGTATAGAAGTCAAAACTTAACCAACTGAGTACAATAAAGAATGGAATAACAAAAGAAATCACCATGCATGCGATAGACCGCACAGACAGGTTATTCCAATAGAATAATAAATAATGGAACCAGGTCCGGCGTAAACGCACAGACAGGATATTCCGACAGAATAATAAATAATGGAACCAGGTCCGGTGTAAAACACACAGACAGGATATTCCAACAGAATAATAATAAAACGGAACCAGGTCCGGTGTAAAACACACAGACAGGATGTTCCAACAGAATAATAGAAGAATGTCACCAAGTATAGGGTAGACCGCGTATACTGGTTATTCCAACAGAATAATAACAAATAGAATAACAGAAGTTCTCTTCATGAATATAAAAGAAATAATATTCCCTACCTTAAAAGAACTGGATATTGGAAAAGTGATGTAGCAGAATACTTTTATTCTCTCTCTCTCTTATTCTCTCTATACTTTCTCTCTCTATAGCTTGAATGAATTCGTGAAAAATAATGAAGCCCTAGGCCTCTATTTATAGAAAAACTGAGGGTGGCTCTTGGTCTTAACGAAGGGTCAAATGACTCTTGGTCTTAACGAAGGGTCAAATGACTCTTGGTAATATTGAAGGGACAACTACTATTGACGAAAGTAATTACTATTGACCAAGGTAAATACTATTGACGAAGGTAATTACTATTGACCAAGGTAAATACTATTGACCAAGGTAAATACTATTGACGAAGGTAATTACTATTGACCAAGGTAAATACTATGGACGACGGTAATTACTATTGACGACGGTAATTACTATTGACGACGGTAATTACTATTGACGAAGAGACTCTTAGATGATGACATATGGCCCCCCATAAAATAACCAAACTTACCACAACGTCTCAATAATATAACATATTATACAGATGATACTATGACAATAATTTAAGAGATATGATGCAGCAATTACTGTAGCAATAATTGAGTATAGCTGAGTGACTTCTCACGTAAGCATCAATAATCAATACCGTGTGCTACTATGCAACCACGCGTATTACTGTACTTTTACTACCGAGTAGTTCAACAGTTTTAACGGTTTTTACGGTAACACCTCAGCCGTTATTTTTATAGAAAGATAATTCTGTCGTTTTCTCAATCCGACAATAATTCCGTTGTGGGGTCCACCAATGATTGTGCCGTCGTACGAATATTCCCCGACAAAAAGAATATTCTCCGACCAAACGAATATTTTATAACAACTTGCTTACTTTGTAAAATTTATAAATATTACCCACAACTATAACATTATATCAAATTAACTCCATAATATTCAAAAATGATATTTATAAAAAATTCATCTTTATTTATAAAAGTTGGGGTCTTACACTCTCTTTACTGGATGAGACAACCTAAAGTTAGGAAAAAGTAGCAAAGATTGAAACTTTATATATATACATGTGAGGTTCATTACTGTAAATTGTACAGAATAAACCTGACCACATGGTCTTGGTTGAATTGTGTTTCAATTTTTTTGTGGTGTGGTTTATATATGTTTTCAATTGGTGTTGGCTTCAATTAGAGATGACGGTTCTGATATGAATCAACTTATTGAGCACCAACTTCTTCTTCTTTTTTATTTTTTTATTTTTTTCTTTTTATTATTACTTGCAGGAGAAATTGCTTCTTATTGGTTTATAGTATAAGAAACTTTATACTACTGATGTACATCTGTTTATGCTATAGTAGCCTGATTCTCTTCCTGATCTTGATACTTATGCCATAGTAGCCTGTTGTACATTTTGTTTTTTGGTTGGTATTTGGTTGGAATGTTAATGTTGATTCCTTGTGGAGTAGCTGAACTAATCATGTAGGACTTGCTTTGTGAATGCTTATAATTTAATAAGTTATGTTGTTCATTTGTTAAAAGTTGTGTCTATCTTATTTGAGCAACTTAATTTCAACTATTTTGGACTCCTTTATAGGAAAATTGAGTTTAGTTTGTGTACTAGAATGTATTGGGAAATGGTATAGGTGGAGCTGGTGATTATACTCAGGGTATGAGTATTCTATTTGATTGACAAAGCATTTGGAATTGAGTTCATTGTTCTTTTCTTTGCAATTTGCACTTAAGGAGGTTTGTCTTACTCCCCTGGGTCCTTGCATATTTTTAGTCAATTATTCTAAAATTTGTATATGTTGTTATTTATTTTGTCTATGCAGCCTGTGCACAGCTCATGCCTCCATAGAATGTACTTATTACTTCATTTTGCTCAAAAGAAAATTATTAGTTAGTTTCAGTTATGCCATCAGGAATATCATTTTTGTTTTTGGGCCTAGTCTTAAGGCCAATCGTTCAGCTGAAATGTGTGCGTGCCTTGCCAATTACTTCTAGCTTTCATACAAATCAAAACCTTCAGTGTATTTAAATTTTACTACTCAAAATCTAAATGAATACGTGGTTATGTATTTGTTATCTTTCTATGTATTTGAAAAGGTAGACAATTAGTACCTTACTTGTGATTGTGCAAATTTGTAGTGCTTTAGAAGCTATGCAAAATATTTTTGCTTGAGCAGCTTTGACTCAAGTCTCATTGGTTTGACTAAAAAAAGATATTCTTTGGAATTTAAAATTGATTAACCATTTTTTGGTGCAAAACATGTAATAAAGAAAGATATATGTGGGAGGACCATGTTGTGGTAGTATCTAGGATGATTCCTAACGATTCCACAGTGTTCATGTCGAAAGCTTATGGTCCTATCACCTTTCTTTTGCTGGCTTTAAGCATCCTGGAAGTATATTTGTTTCGATAATTGTAAACAAGTAGCTCAAGCACTATATGCCGGTCTGACATAAGCAGTATATGCTCATTCAGGTGTTGGATATTGTAGGGCATGAATGAATTCGTTTGAAAACTTAGGGAAAAAAGAAAACATAATTAATTTTTTTTTTATTTTTAAAAGGTTATTTCTGACGGAATATTCTGTGGGAAATAACTTATTTCCGACGGAAATTCCGTCAGATATATTCCGTTAAAAATAACTATTTTCGACAGAATTCTCGACGGACCTATTTCCGACGAGCTTTAATACGACTGAATTTTCGACGAAATTTTCCGTCGGACTTGGGCTTATTCCGACAGAATAAGCTTAATTTCGACGGAATTTTCTGTCGAAATTAAGCCTTTTTCTTGTAGTGTAAAGAACCAACCTTATCACTACCGAAGATATAAAGAACCAACCTTATACCAACCGAACCAATCTTATTACTACCAAAGTTATAAAAAACCATCCTTATACTAACCGAACCAACCTTATCACTACCGAAGATATAAAAAACCATCCTTATACTAACTGAACCAACCTTATCACTACCTAAGATATAAAAGACCATCCATATCACGACCGAATACACAGATAATCGAGCCAACCTTATCACAACCGAAGACTAATAAATAATGAAAATACTCGTTCCGAAGAAATTGTTCAACCTTATAACACCACCCGACCTTTTAACGCCAAAATTATCTTCCCAGCCCGTTGGGAAACTTTTGTCCGTTCGAAGGGAACAAAGTCACTTCCCGAAGAACGTTTGTCTGATCGGGGGAAATAAAGCCACTTCCAAAGAACGTTTGTCCGATCGGGGGAACAAAGTCACTTTTGAAGGACTTTTATCCGTTCGGTAGGAACAAAGCCACTTCTGATGGATGTTTATCCGTTAGGCAGGAACAAACCCACTTCTGATGGATGTTTGTCCATTCGGGAGAACAAAACCACTTCTGACGGACTTTTATTCGTTCAGCGGGAACAAAGTTACTTCTGAAGGATGTTTGTCCGTTCGGGAGAACAAAACCACTTCCGATGGACGCTTGTTCGTTTGGGGGGAACAAAGCCACTTATGATGGACGTTTGTCCGACCTTATACCTCCTCCGTCCTTATGCCGCCATAATATCTGTCTCGACCCCTGTGGGAGGCTTCGATCAGACTTTATATCTGCCGAAAGTAAACAACGAAGACATGATGAAGCTGATGAGATATAGTCTGAAGCAAACTACAATTATTCGAAGTGTGATGTTGTTGCCCGAAGTAGATTGTTGTTACCCAAAATGTCATGAGTGAACATCTCGAACTGTCGAAACTCATACAAGGCTTGTATATCCTTTGCCAAAAATATTTTCTCCTTCGATAACAGTTGGCTTGCCGAAGACGATGGATGACTACCAACAGGAGCGCCAAACATATTATGCTGATGTGTTCGACGAGAAATTGGATACTGAAGATGATTGAATCCACGCCAAACTCTTTTGTCCAAGATAATGCTAAAAACTATTTCATGATTACTTCACAGGGAGAAGGTTTGGGCGGGACCCACTTAAAGTCGGACTCTTCATTATCCCAGCCAGCGAATGAGTCTCGATCAGAATAATAATAATAATCTTCTTTGTTATTTCCAACGACGTTCTTCAGAGATGTGCTCAATGAGTACTTACTTGTCTTCCTCTCGAACACACCTTCCTAAGCTTTCTGGCTCATCTTCATAAATAAAATTCAATTTTCTGTTCCTGCACCCAAAATTATAACATAGCAAGTCCCATCATAAAATACTTTGCACCCAAATATCACAGTAAGTCCATGTATACATTAAATTAGTACACACATGCCGATAAAAGTGGTGTACAAAGTATTTTGTTAGTAGTAATATAATGTTATTACTTGATAATTTTATAGTGCTATCACATGGGAACAAGCTGCCACGTTTTAGTGCAAAGAAGGTGATGAAATATTGGTGTCATTTTTCTTTCAAAGTGATCAGGCACATGTGTATGACATAAATATTATAATTATATTATAGTAATACATGAACATGTATATGTATTGTTATGAAAGAAAATAACTTAGCTTTATGTATCGGTTCCGCCTTCTCGTCGTAGTAAATTAGCACAAATAAGATGTAGTTATTAGCGATGTGAATCGCAGATTGTGACATGCTTGAAATCGCCCAAGAAATTCTCCCGTACAGAAATAATAATCAAGAACTTCACACTTTTGACAAATTAAATTTGATGATTTTTTTAAAATAATTTTGTTTCCCACATACGGCGCCAATGTTAATGCCTGATTTTGTACGCCTAACGAAATCACCAAAACAGTCGACCAAAATCGCGCTAACGGTTGATGGAGTAATTGTTGTGAAATCAAACTCACGAAATACACTCACATAAACATAAAATAAAGAAATATAAAGTATGAACACAAGAATTTACGTGGAAGCCCAATTGGGAAAAAACCACGGAGAGAGAGAGAGAGTAATCCACTATAATAATATTGGGAGCACAAGTTGTGTATTTGTGTTATATCTCTTGTACCCTATGATCTTGTCCTCTGCCTTCAACCCTAGCTTGTAGCCGTATATATAGAAGTCACCTCCACCCGCATCCAACTAGCTTATCCCTCCAAATAAGGAAACACAATCTTATTTTAATAAGGACTCTCTCACTGTCACAATAAATATATATGAGCCATCACCAGATCCAGACCATTAAATAGACTGGGCTGCACCATGGCTAGACCCAAATAATCACATCCCAACATTTATCTTAAGAGTTGAAGATACTTTTTGTACATATAGACATGAGGTTTGTAAGGTAGGAATAGCCTAATTGTAGTTTCTGTAAACAATTTCCGGTCTCGTGTTATTGGAATCGTTATAGTTGAAAATAATTTTCAATCTCATGTTACTAAAAATTATACTTGTGTAACTAGTGTGATTGTACAAATTGTTCTGTGTTCCAAGAAGTCCTCGAGTCTAACGCATTGAACACACTTATTTGGTCCTTAATAAAAAAATTTATTTATCGAATTGTTTGTTGTCTAAATAATTTTTCAACAATAACATTAAATAATGTTTGGTTTGTTGTCCATATATTGAATTAACACGCCTAGTGGGACCAACAATTGAAAATGCTATGAACAATAATATTACATCACTGCGATGATGATAGCAACCCAGAAGAAAAAGAGGTTCAAGTTGGAAACCTAGAGAACCAAGTAAATGGTCCTCCCGAGCTCTTTTATTTTGATTTATGACAGAAATTGCATGATTTAAGAAAAAATGCATGGATATTCAAATAAAATAACGAATGCAGTACATTCAGGTAGAGACCTTACCCAAGGGCTACCGGGGCAAATGTTGTCCCTCTTGGCCAAAAGGAGATCATGAATCAAGTGTGGGACCCTGGACTGATATTGAAAGACTTATAAGTAGCCCATTATTTGAAGAACAAACATGTGTTCATACAGACACACCTTAAGTAGGTAAAAACATGGAAGTGAATGTAACCAACTTATTGCCTTATCATACGATGTGTGAAAGGAAATAAGCGGAGTCTAATAGAGTCGTCGGTAACTCTATATACTTTAATGTGTCCCCTCTTCTTCTTCTAGTTAAACAATCGTCTCTTCACTGACTTCTCTTCCTCTCAATCATTCTCCGACTTCGTTGCAATTTAATTTGCAGAACCCTTAGGTATTTATTTTCCTCTCTTATGAATCAGTTGGATATTTAATAAGAAGAGTATCAACATAAAATTGTCTCACTGCTATTTTTTACCGTTTCTACTCATAAGATAGAAATTAAAGAAGCGGACAATTAAATTCACATTACATTTAGAGATTTCAGGTACATAAAGATTAATTAAGCCTCCCTATTTACTGTATTTCTCCCTCCAAATCTGTATTTACTTTTGCATATGAAAATTTGATTTGTTCCAATTTTACTGATGTCTCTGCCATATGCAAGTTATCCGTTTGATGAAATGCCAAAGAGAAAAAAATATTTGATATTCGCACGGTTCCATCAGCTTTTTTTTATTGTCAATCCAAAGTTGTGTTATGCAATGAAATAACATTTTTCTCAGTTGAAAAGGTTAGTTACTGGAAGAATATTTAAACTCTTAATTTATCTATATATGATTTAGCTTCTTTACCATCTGATTACTGAACTATTTGATACAAGTATGGTTACATTGTAAAAGGTCGGTGGATGGCATATAATAATGTCACAATCAGACAGGTTGTTCAAAAATATTGTTCATTAATTATAGGTTAAAAAGTTCAGATTCATACTATATGATGAAATTCCGCAAAGAAGAGATAAGTTCATCTTTCATTTTTATTTAGATATAATTGCAAACTACATGACAAAATGTGTGAAGCTCTCAAATTTACCAATATACTTCTGTTCTAATGAAACATGAAATTACTATTTTTACCTCATGTAACATTTCCTGCTATCATATTTCCTACCTTCATTTTCACCTTCTTTTATACCCCGAAACCTTCTTTTATACCCCCAAATTCTAAACATGGTTATTATAGAATACTGTTGAGATAGAGCCTAGAGATGTTGTGAAAATGAACTACGGATGATATATATATATATATATATATATATATATATATATATATATATATATATATATATATGGGTCAGGATCAGGTTCGGACTCCCAGACGGGAGTAAAATCCAGACCTTTTTTTTTTACTTTTTTTAAAAAAAACTAAAATAAAGTTTAAAATTTTATGGAACTGGAATTTTTCCATAACACAGTGTTTTGGATATGATTTGGATACATATAACAAAACAGGCCTGTACAGACATTAGCCTTAATTACAGGTAATTATAATTGGTCGAAGATCTCAAGCGATGTGGCTCGTTATGTGAAGGGGTGTTATGTATGTCAAAAGTCAAAAAGAGTTCTTACCAATGCCGGATTGTACACTCCCTTACCTGTTCCTAAAAGACCTTGGTGTGATGTTAGTATAGATTTTGTTTTAGGTCTACCCTAAACTCAGAGATCTTCAGATTCTATTATGGTTGTAGTCGATCGATTCTCTAAGATGGCTCATTTTATTCCTTGCCGGAAGACAATGAATGCTAATCAGATCGATCACCTCTAGTTTCGGGAGATATTACGTTTACATGGCATTCCCCAGTCTATCATCTCTGATCGTGATATCAAGTTTATGAGTAATTTCTGGAGAAGTCTATGGGAAAAGCTCGGGACACAATTGAACTTTAGCAGTGCCTATCATCCTCAGACAGACGGGCAGACTGAAGTGATGAACTGAAGCTTGGGTAACCTATTAAGGTGTTTGGCTGAAAGCAAACTGAAACAATGGGACCTTGCACTTCCTCAAGCAAAGTTTGCTTACAACCGTTCAGAGAATCGGACTACTAATTAACATGAGTCCTTTTGAGATAGTTGGTGGTCAAAACCCTTATGGGCCCCTAGATTTGGTCCCTATTCCTCGGATTGGTTGAGTGCACCCCAAAGCGGAAGAAATGGTCGATCATCTCCGGGTTATCCATGATCAGGTATACAAATCCATTATAGAAAGCAATTCTACATACAAGAATCGGGTTGACAATCATCGTCGTCAGGTTGTTTTTAAAGTTGGTGATCATGTTTGGGCCATACTAACCTATGATATTTTTTCTATTGGTGATTATAATAAACTTAAGGATCGAAAAATTGGCCCTTGTGAGATTCTACAGCGAATCAACGACAATGCTTATCGGTTGCGCATTCCTAGTGATCTGCGGACTTCGGACATTTTCAACGTGAAGCATTTGAGCCCTTGTTTTGAGAAATCTATTAATACAACTGTGAACTCGAGGGCGAGTTCTTTCTAACCCAGAGATGCAGGAGGGTGTGAGACCGAAGATGTAATGACATGAATTTTTAGAAATTATTAAAATAAGAATTTAGTAAATAGAATTCTTATTATAAGATATGTCGAGTTTGAATAAGAATATATATATATATATATATATATATATATATATATATATGTTATATATTTTGAATTTTTTGGTTTGGTGGAAAGAAATTATAATTTTATATGAGATTTTTATAGTTGATTAGACTATTAAAGAAAATAGAGTTTGAACAAGGAAGTTTAATCTCTAAATTATTGATGAAGTAGTAATTGATATTGTGAAATCAAAGAGAAAATTGATTATAGTATTATAAGTTAGCTTTTCAAAAACATGCTCTAAGTATTTAGAAAGTTAGGTTGTTTTTGCTAAGTAAGAAATTATCTGCGTCTGAACTTGGGATGGCGCAGCTGCGCCGTTTCCAAGCTTATAACCAGCGTAGTTGCGCCGGTCTGCAGAAGGTTCTCAGTAAGTTACTAGCTCATATGTGTAATAAAAGTTATAATTGGTGATTAAGTTGTCCATAAATAGATTAAGCTAGCAAACATGATTTGAATGAGAATTAGTTAATTAACCCGAAATAAATATTAATTAATTAAGTGATATTATGTAATATTATATTATAAAGCTTTGCGTAGTAGTGGCATGATAATAAGTTGAAAAAAGGATTAATTCACGTACATAAGATGGTGAATTAATATATGTGTTTAACATAAAGAAAATAGAATATATATATATATATATATATATATATATATATATATATATATATATAAATAGGAATTTTAATATATTACATAGTATGGTAATATATGAAATGATTTGATAGTTGAAGGACCAATATATTTAAATACTGGATAGAGATGGATATATTAAGTTAATGCATTAAGATGTGGCTAACTAAATTTTTTTTGGGACAGTCTATGGAAGAAAAGGAATTGAGGAATTATATTATATTATATTGGTGTTGTACATACTAATTATTTTAAGGAAAATGATTACTTTAAATAAAGGTGTCATGATTATAATTTCATAGTGTAAAATTATTCAAGCTAGTTAAATAATCTAGTATTAAGGAAAAGTGTGTCGCCCAAACTTTATATTAAAGGAATATTAAATAAAGTGAAATTGGGGAAAAACTAAACATGGCCTAGATCCCTGATATTTTCTAATTGATGAGATTGTATAATAAGCTTGAGTTATATAATTCTAGTGAGCTTGGATAAATGAGCCTAATTGTGTGGCATGAATATTAAAGTTAAACCAACTGAAGGTTTAATTGGAATTATTAAAAGAGAATTAATGGTAAGGAAATAAATGATAGATATTAATCATTGTGATATTTATGCGTGATAAGAAATAATAGGTTGAGAGTACCCAACTGAATTATATTTAGCTCAATTAAAATATTATTTGGACCAACCCAGTATACCTGAGGTACATGATTATATGTGTTGATGTATATGAGCATACATGTTTTAATGTAGTAATATTAAGTCATTATAATTGACTTAATGAGACCAAAAGGAATTAACCTTAGTAAAATGAAGTCCATTTTACTGATAAGTAAAGGATTAATATATTTTGTCCCATATTCATAGTCCCGCTTCATTTAACACGTCGTGTATAGGCCAATGGCCTAACTCTACAATTGCTAAGAAATAAAAAGGCTAGATAGCTGCTAATGATGAAGTGAGGGATGGAGGAAGATGGAGTTGGTTACCAAATCCTCTCAATCCACTGGTTTCTTCTTCTTCCCCTTGGTTTAATTCAATGTGCAAGACCCAAAATTTGGCAACACTTTCTCTATAATTAAAGTCACCTCCTTCTCAACTCAGTTTGTTGAAGTTGTCTGATAATTAGCTATAGAACGTTAGTGAGGTAAAATTGAGGAGCAATTGGAGAATTGAGGAGCTATATAGTTAACAATTTTAAGCATTCAAGAGGTAATAATGCTAATATATATGCTCTTGATTTCAAAGTTTTACAATTTCTTAGAAATGTCATGAAATACTTGTTAAGTGAGTCAAAAATTGATGACTAAAACTTGTTGCCATCTATAAATTATTGTTAGATGTTGTTAATATGGTTAAATACGAAAACAAAGAAAGTTAAATGGATCAATTTGGTCCAGAAACGAATCCGTGGTGAAGGAATTTGCTAAACATGATAAATTATGGAAAATAACATAAAGTTTGAATTTGAGTCACCAAATTGGTTGTTTATATGGTTTAAGAATTTCTATCATGTTATTTGAGTATTATATGCATGTATAGAAGCAATGTGATTAGTTTAAGCATGTTACATAAAGAATTTCTTGCATGGGTTTTAAGTTCTGCAGAAGTAGAGACCCTGCTGGAATTGTTCAGGAGAGGCACAGTTGCGCCCATTCTGCAGTTCAAACCGGCGCAGCTGCACCATGCACCAGTAGGAGATTCTAATTTCTGTTGTAATGTGATAGTTCTAACACGTTAGTTTGACTTAAACCTACATGAAAATAAGTCTAGCATGTAGAGTAAGGTTCATTTTCATTATGTGGTTTACTTTAGCCTACTTTCATGTGTATTTTCTAAAAAGGAACTCGAAGCTTTGAAAATCGATTTGATAAAACCTTTAGCATCGTATATTTTGACCTTATAACATAGATATATGGCTGAATTATGAGCATGAAGTGTAGTTAGAGGTATATTGTGTGTTTTGTCATGAGTTAGTATGTGTTTTGAAAAGAAAACTTAGAATTTTAAAAATGAACCTTGATAAAACTTATGATGGTTAAGTTCTGACTTTGTGAGCATGTGTATATATATGGCCTAGCTATGCATGAAATGTGATTCAAATTGATATGCATGTATTAGATTACTTTAGTTTGGGTAAAACGAATTTTGAAGGCAAACTTGGATGTTTTACAAACTAAGTACTATAAACGTTGTATCGAACCATTCAAGCATGAGTTTAGACTTGTTTTAAGGCGATAAACGACACTATATAGCTATGTGTAAATGATATGAATACTTGCGAGCGTGCATATTAGAGATTATATGACCTTTTCATATGAATAAATGGTAAACATAGTTGGCCTTATGATTTCATGAACTTAGCTGGCCTTAATTTTGTAGAAATTTTCAACTAGAGACATATTGTGTAAATGTGGACTTGAAATAACCCTAAGAAAGTCCAAGTCCTCTTAAGATATATGTTTGCTATATGTTAATATGGTATGCTAAAATTAAAAGTGGAATGAAACCAAGAAAACAAAAGTTCAAGTTTGGTTTGGCCAGGGGACAGCGCAGTTGTGCCAGTCCCAAGCCTAACCTCAGCGCAGCTGCGCTGCAGGGCATTTTATTTGCTTTTTGATTTTGGTAGCTTGCTTATAGTACTATTCTAAGATATAAGACAGAGTCTCAATGTTGTTTTAAACATTCATTGGTATGATGGTTATATAAAACCCAGATTTGTTAAGGTTTGCAAAATGTAAGAACGATGTAGATCACGCATCTATAAACTTTAAATGTGTATCGAACACATAGCTAGTCAAGGGTTGATATTATAAGTATGTGTAGTTAAGGTATACCTATACATGCATTGTTATCCTAAGAGTATGATAAAAAAGTGAAGTGAAGGTTTTAAAAACCAAGTTAGAGAACAATATATGTCACATTTATTATTACATTGAGAATGTATGGATGTATATGACTAATGGATATGAATCCATGATTATACAATTGTGTAGGAATACACGAAGTGCAGATAGCTATAAGCAGTTAAGTTGTAGTTGATAACCTACGAGCCAGACAAATCTTTCAGTTCCTATTTGTTATATGAATTTAATAACTTTTGGTTAAATTATATTTTGGCATGAGAATGTTGATTTATTTATGAAATGCATATGAGATACGTATGAAATTTGAAAGTTAATCTATGATTATATGTTTAAGAAGTTAATCTTTATACTTGCTATGTGAGAAGCAACATGCAGATTGAGTTTCAATGATTATGATTGTATAAACTGTGCATGATTTTATGTGCTATGTGATGCATGAAAACTATTAGAATTGTTGAGTTGTCAAGGTCTCCTTTACAAATAACCACTTTTGCAGGTTAAGGACTCACGATAAAGTTATGTGCTACTTGATTTATATAGCTTAATTATCACAAGCAAATTGATTTGTTTATCTAAAGTTACTATTTTGAACCATGTTTTAGGTTTTAGAAGATGTACTTGATAGTTGTTTAACTCTTGTAGAGTTGTAAAGCCGTACTATTCGATATATAAAATATTTAATTGAGATATAAATTTTATAATTAATGTCACTCTGATGAATCAAATCATAGAATAAATTTGATTTAAAGATATGTAAAGGATGAAGGTTGTGATTCAAGGAAATGAATAAAGAATTCAGAAAAGTTTTAATTATTCCGCATCTCATTAAGTACAACATCGAATATGATCTAAAGACATGAAGGGTTAATGACCAAGATTGAAAATTTCTTATTAACGTTTTGGGATCGATTCATAGATCCTGGAAATGAAAAGAAATTAATATATAAATTGGTATCAAAGCTAATTTGTATTCATTAAATTATGAATGGAAGTTATAAGTAATCAGATGAAGATAGTACCGTGACGCACTGGGTCTGAGGTAATGGATATCCGGATTTAAGGGCGTTACAAAAGAGTCTGAACTATCAAAAAAATGTTGATGGCCTTGGAATATCATGAGTTGGATGATCTTCGCAGACGAGGAGGTCATTGATGCCTTTGGCTTCAGACTAAAGGATTAACTTCGGGAGATTGGACGTCTTCAGGCTTGTGTCACCCTGATTTCGCTAGTTCGACAGATAAGTTTATTTGGTATTATTCTTATTTTGTTCTTTTATGGTAATAGATAATAAGTTGTTATTTTTATTTCCATAAATACAGGAAATTTGTTAGGATTTGGTTTCCGTATCTCTAGGAAGATTTTATTAGGACTTGGGCAACTTGGGCAGGAAGTTATAGCTTGGACAGAAGGTTATAACTTGGGCATAAAGTATTGTTAGCTATATAAACCTGGCTTGTGGGTTGAATTCAATAACTTTGATAAAATATAAATTCAAGCATTAGATAAGTTTTCTCTGTGTTTTTCCGATGAATCTCTTGCTACTTTACCTGTGAATTTAATTGTTACCTAGCCCGGAAGATAATCGCTATGTCGCCCGGCGTCATTTATAAACTTGGATGTATAAGGTCTTGGGTTCAAATCTTCTCGACGGCACAGTTGTCTTTATATTAATTTAATAGAGCAAATGCACTTTAATTTATCTCTTCTCTATAAAGTTGCACTTTTTTGCTAGGGGTGGGGAGGGGGAGAATTAGCACAATATATATTGTTGGCCCTCAATTTATAAGTTTAAGCTTTTAAATGAGTTCGTTACATAACATGCGGCATAATGTATTGCCTGAAAAAAACAATGAAACACAATCAACACAAAACAAAAGTTTTACAATATAAAGAAAGGGAGGAAGAGAAAACAACACTAAATACATTTAGCACAAATGTGACGCCCCCAAAATAGGTCCACACGACCCATTCTGAGTCGCCAGATATCGCACAATAAAAATCAAATATAAACTTCATTTATACAACTGTTGAACTGTCGTGCAGAGTACGACAATAGATAAGCTGTGAGTTTTAATACAAATATATATAACTCTCGTGATGCTTTGACCACAAGACCTTACAATGGTACCTTACATAAAGGTACAGTCAATAATTGTTTTAGAAATTAAAATCTTTAGAAAATACTCAAGGAAACCTTCGTACATGGAAGGCCATGCGTCTAGGTTATGATAGATATCATATGTCCACAGAATTATCCTTGGTTAACCCAAAAGTCCCCAAAGAAAAATAAGAAGATTACTGTCATCTTCTTTCCAATGGTGAGTCTTCTTTTGACATATAATTATCTCTGTTGTCTCCAAGTGAAAATTATATTTCAAATAAACTCCAAGATCATATAGGTAGTGCTCGTAGATATACTCAGCAAGTGGATGTGCACAACCCTGTCTTATGATAACACAAGGTTGTATGTCATTAGACATCTTGTATGATAGTGGTAAAACACCCTTCCAAAGTTGGGTTCACCTCACCCTATTCGGTTCATCAAAATTAAATATCAAATGACGTATACAATACGACACACTTATCTAAAGTTCTCAACAAAATTATTTCCATACTATTTAGGGAGAACCTCAACAGCTATAGACCACCGTTCTATTATCATGTTATCCCCGCTCGACCCGGCAACACTCTTATTACCTGAAAGGAATTGTGAAGCAAAAAGGGTGAGCACGACTAGCCCAGTAAAGAATATCATGACTAAAGATAATTTACATCATCAATAGCCTTCATCAGTAATAAATCAGAGATTTAAAACATATGGTAGATGATAAAACTTTTCTACCATAGTTGTATTAGAACGAGCAATCCATTAGAAGAGTCAAATAAACCATCAGGTCTATTATCTTCTCCATGTTAAAAGTCCACCAATAATGTTTTATCCCTGTAACATCAATCAACAATTCTTGTCCACAATCATATAAATAACTCGTAATCATAATTGTGATTCTAAATCCCTCTTCGCACCCAGGACGAAGATAATTTTCATCACCCATCTTCACCTGAAACATCAAAAATTATGGTTATACCAAATCGCAATTCCTGTTCATAATCATACTAATAAATTCATCTTTGCACTACGGCCAAAAATATTCATTAACAATTCATCTTTGCACTACAGGCCAGAGACATACAACTGTATTTTCGAAGAGTCAAGTAGAGCATGATATCTACTATCTTCTACGAATTAAAAGTGTATAATCAATATTTTATCGCTGAAACTCAGCTTAATAAATAATCCACATCATCGAATCATCCCTACACTATGGCCAAGGATATTCATGTAATCATCAATGGTCATGATTATACCGAATAATCTCTGTTATAATCATACCAATAATTGTCCATCAATGCACTACGGGCCAATGAGAACTTTTACCACATCATCTATAACATTACGGGTCATGATTATACCGAATGATCCCTTGTAATAATCATACCAATAAATAGTTCATCTATGCGCATAAGCCAAAGATACTCATCAATCAATAGTTCATCTTTGCACGTAAGCCAACGATATACAACTGTAAAATCAATAATCAACAGTCTATCTTTGCACGTAAGCAAAAGATATACAACTGTAAAACCAATAATCAACAGTCCATCTTTGCACGTAAGCCAAAGATGACTTTCATCATAATATAAGCATGAGGATGATGACAATAATATAAGCATTAATCAAACAAAATCAAGGATAAATATTAAAGACTTTAAATTTATCCAGAGTTTAAAATATCTAAATGTTATCAATCACTTAATAATCCCATAATCTAATATCATTAATATTATAACAATATTTTAATCATTTCTTAAACTTATAAACAATTTATTTTAATTGTTTATACTTTATCAAATAATGCATTTAATCATTCAAAAATATCATACTCATAATATTTAATCACTAATGATCAAATCCCTTATCAAAAATCTGCATATACCTTATATAGGATTACCAAGCCATAAAATCCTATTGACCAATTTTAACTTCACACAACATATTTAATTCATATGTTCGTAACTAAACTATTTTCATAAAAAATAACAAATCAGTACCAAAAAGTTTTCTTTTCTGGGATTTAGCATAATATAGTCCCATATTGAACATATATTTTTCTCAGAATTTTTAAAATTCATTTACTATTTTTCATATGGCCAAAACTGCCGAATATTTAGACATTTATCATAAACTGTACTTTTGTCCAAAAATTCCAAAATTTACAAGTTATACTCCTGTTATATATATGTACTCCCAATAAAAATTTTATAAATTTTGGAGTTAACCACAAGGAGTGATAAAGGTTTACTTTTAAAATAATATTTTTCTATAAAATTCATAACTCCTAATCTATACATCCAAAAATTATCATTTTTGGACACAATCTAGAAAACTCATCAAATTATCATTTCAATTTTTTTCAAAATTTTTGAGGGTCAGAAAAATTACGAAACTGCAAATGGATTTTCGCCCGCCATGCGGTAATCCACGTAGACAGATCATTTCCACAATTTAATAAGGAATGAATACGAAGGTTCATTTACCATGCATGCGGTAATTCATATAAACAGGTTATTCCAACAGCATAATAAAGAATGGAATAACAGAAGAATTCACCATGCATGCGGTAGTCCGCGTAGACAGGTTATTTCTAATAGAATAATAAAGAATAGAATAACAGAAGAATTCACCAGGCATGCGATAGACTGCACAGACAGGTTATTCCAACAGAATAATAAATAACGAAATCAGGTCATGCGTAAGTTGCACAGATAGGATATTCCAACAGAATAATAAAGAATGGAATCAGGTCATGCGTAATCCGCACAGACAGGATATTCCAACAGAATAATAAAGAATGGAATAACAGAAGAAATTCATCATGTATACGGTAGTCCGCGTATACAGGTTATTCCAACAGAATAATAAGGAATGGAATAATAATAGCTCTCTTCATGAATACGAAAGAAATTATACCCCTTACCTTAGAAGAAAACTGGAATAGTGAGGTAGCAGACTTCTCTTCTCCTTTCTCTCTATAATAATTGTTCTATAGCTTTAGTGAATTGGTGAAAAATAATGAAGGAATGAGCTTCTATTTATAAGAAAATATAATTTCAATAATTGCACGTTTTGGGGCTCAAAATATTACAGTATAATACCTTCCTCTTTTCCTTTATTTTTAATTTAGTCTTGCAAGTATTATCAAACTTGCACCACCTCCCCTAATAGTAAATCATGTTAATCAATAATAAATTATGTGAATCAATAGTTCAAGACATGTGAAAATATGAATTACAGTATAGTACCTCCATCTATACCTCCATTTTAAACTTAGTCATGCAAGTATTATCAAACGTGCACCAACTCCCCTAATAGTAAATCATGTGAATCAATAGTACACACATGTGAACACATAGTTATAAACATGTGAATTAATAGCAATTAATTGCTCATTTATCTGGTGAATTACCTGATTGATCAATATAACCTCCAGACATCAATTATTATCGAAATGAATGTCGATTTTCACTAACACTAATAATTTCCATACAATGGAACTATCAATTTGATCTTTAATCAACACGAACTTATTCATCATTAATATTATAACGCATAATATTTAACAACCAGGTCGTTCCCAAGAAAGAGGGAGATTTTCGATAAGGATTTCTCCTTATTGACGCACAATTAGGTGACCAAACCTCTCCTTGACAGAACTTCTAGACATTGTCAATATTACAAATAATAATATGAATAACTTTGCCAACTCAATTATTGATTTAATAATATAACATATTATGCAGATGATACTGTGATAATAATTGAATCAATAATATGAGAGATATGATGCAGCAATTATTATAGCAATAATTAAGTATAACTGAGTGACTTCTTACGTAAGTATCAATAATCAATACCGTGTACTACTATGCAACCACGCGTATTACTGTACTTTTACTACCGAGTAATTCAACAGTTTTAACGGTAACACTTTCGCCGTTATTTTTATAAAAAGATAATTCTTTCGTTTTCTTACTACGACAATACTTACATTATGGGGTCCACCAATGATTGTGCCGTCGTACGGATATTCACCGACCAAACGAATATTTTATAACAACTTACATACTTTGCAAAATTTTCACATATCACCCTTAACTTTAACCCTTTCTTAATTTAACCATTTACTAAAATAATAATTATAAGAAAATTGAATACTTTCATTTCATAATTTCGGGATCTCACAACAAACAACATATATACTATGACAATTGAAAATTGAAAGAGAGGAGTAATCATGGTACCTCCAGCTACGAATTTTTTGGTGACAAAAAGATTTAAGAGGTTGCAGATTGCAAGGATATATATAATTAATTTGGTGAGATAGATATTTGAAGTTTTTTTAAGGGTTGAATAAAATTTTATCTATAGTTAGGGTTTATTGCTATATCTCAGGATTTAAGGACCATCCCTAAAATGTAGAGTTGTGAGAAGATTATATAAACAAGATACCTACATGATTTATTTGACAATTGACTTTATATAGTGTCATAAAATTTAGAAAATAAAGGTTTTGGAGATAGAAAGTGCAAAAAGGTGAATGTATAAAAAAACGGACTAAATATAGTTGACTACATGAAATACCACTATGTTCATGATTAGGCCTTCAAATAAATTGGGCTTACACTATAACACCCCCAAATCCAGGTCCCTTGAACCTCAGGCCTGGTACGTCACGGTACTACCTTCATCTCAATACATACAACCTTTATTCATAAATAACTGAACACAACCTGGCTTATATACCAATTAATACATTATTCCCTTCTGTTCTAGAATCTATAACCTTTACAATCAGTTATTACATCTGTTAATCATTCCTGATCTACTGATACATCTTAAACTATAAACAATATGTTTTATATTTTTAATTACAAGGATTCACAATCCAAATTTTTTTAATATTCTTCTGTATTGTGTTCTTCAACTACACAACTACAATGTATAATATTAACATTCATCTAGCTTAGCTGGAAACTTCATCATTAAGTGTTTTGGCATAAAATCTTACCAAATATAAATACGCTAAAGAAATTACACCAACCATCTTCAATCACTAATTTTTCTCGTGATCCTTTATCTATATATATCTTGAACCCTTTGACGCTATGTTCATATGTTTATATCGACTTTTATCTGCAAAATTTATTTCCAAGGTTGAGCACGACGGCTCATCAAGTCCAACAGTCTGCACATTTCATGCTTCACATAGCATACGAATTTCATATGTTCATGCATCAAAAATTTTAGTCAATACATCTACACATGCTTCATACATCTCTATATGCATCATATATTTCATGATATGCATCTTTATATGAATCATACTTATCATACAATACAATATAATCTTCATATTGTATATTTAACCCATACTTCACAAATTTCATGATTTGCATTCAGTCACATAACATTCATATAATCAACGATTTCACATAAAGCAACATATATCAATAACTACCGTAAACATGGTTTAATACACATTATCACAAAAGAGCAAGTAACTGAAGAACTTGCCTCGAAGCCTTCCTTGAGCGGTTATAAGAATTTTTCCTTCCATTGTCCTACACAATTAAGGGTATATATAACCACCATTAGCCACATAATGATGCTTGGTAGTCATTTATGTTAATTCCACTTTACTTTTCATCATTCTTCCTTTTTAAATCTTGATACACAATTCTTTAATCATGTGTTTAAGACTTACTAGAACACTTTATTATCCATTTAATTTATTTACATAAAACTTCCTTCGAATGAGAATTTTATTGATTAGGTTAATCATCACCCCGTAATTAAATCTGATAATCATTCTTAAACTCTCATCTAATATTATTAATCACTCAATAAATATAATTAATCATTTAATAATATTTCAATCAGTTACTAATATTATTAATTATTTAATAATATTTTATTCACTTTCTAATATTATTAATCACATAATAATATCTTAATAACTTACAAATATTATTAATCATTTAATAATATTTTATTCACTTTCTAATATTATTAACCATTTAATAATATTTTAATCACTTACTAATATTATTAATTCTTTAATAATATTTTAATCACTTACTAATATTATTAAGCTTTTAATAATATTTTAATAATTTACTAATATTATTAATCATTTAATAATATTATTAATCATTTATAAACAATTTAATTTAATTGTTTATCTCTTACTATTTAATTTATTTATCACACACATCGTGCAATTCTTATATCATTTTATTTAAAATGACCAAATTACCCTCATAAAGTCTTAATACATCATATATTAACGTGAATTTCCAGTTTAAATTTCGTGGTCATCGGAATTATTGAACTCTAGTTATAGCCGTTTTTGTCAGAAAAATCCTATACTTAAAATGGACACAACTCACTCGATTTAATTCGGAATAAGCTCAACTTTGGACAGGAGCTTTTTTATATCATATATTTTCATGCCTCAAAAGGCATGAATTTATTTCAAAAATTAAATGGCCAAAAATGCGCCTAGAAATGTTTGGACAGATTGCTTTTTGGTATTTCCAAATTTTGCTTACTTTACTAAAAACTGTCCATACATAAATCTACAAGGAATTTTTCCGTGATTCCACTTGGAGATGTTAGATATCTTATGTATCTAACACATGTATTTGATAGATCTCAAAAAATAAGTTGTAGATTTCAAATGTTGAGGGTCCAAAGTGGACTGAAATTTAGGGCATTTTGTACCAAAAACTGTTTTTGATCTTATTCTTTGTTCAAGCTCATCAACCCTTAAATTGACAACATCCAAGCATAAAACATCATAATACATCATAATACTTCTTAAACTCAAGGATCTACCATGATCCACGATTAATTCCATCAAACTCCCATGAAAACAAGACTAAAAAACTATATATAAACATAGTTTTGGGGGTTAGAATTTCTTTTACCTTCTTGTTTTCTTGCTTGGCTTCCTATTCCATGCTTCCATGGCTACCCACCACTTGAGGCATAAACAAAACACATAAACATGGTAGGAATTTTATATTTTAGAACAAATCTATCAAAGAAATTTCTATGGATTTAAGTTTAGGATTTACCTTTAATAAGTTTTCTTCATTTTTTTTCTTCCTCTTCTTTCTTTTTCCTCTCTCCTCTTCTTCCACTCTTTCCATGGCTACCTTCTCCCTCTTCTTTTCTCTCTAAGGGTCGGGTATGTGTGGGAGTGTGAGAGAAGAATGCTCTTTTATTTTATTTTCATTTATTTAACAAAGTAAAATAACATTTAGGAGATAGAGAGTGGTTAGGAGTTGGTAGGATTAGGCGAGAGTTGGTGGGAGTGGTTGGGGAGTAGGTGGGCTGCCCATGTGTTGGAAATCCAGTTGATTTTATTCTTTTGGGTCCTGCTTTTATTTTCTCGTTTTGCATGTTTAATCCCGCCTTCGACTTTCGGACCTGAAAAATCAAATTTTCAAGTTTATAGTCGATTCCTACTAAAGTCGATGCTCCAAACATAATGGACACATCCGTTTATTCAAATTCATCTCCGAATTTTAAGTTTGACTTTTCTCCATAAAAGTCAACTGTTGACATTGACCAAAAAAATTAACTGTTGACATTGACCAAAAAGTCAACCTCGACACATTTTGTGTTTACATTTTATTCTTACTAATTTCGACGTCCCGGACTCAAATATCCAATCCGCGTCTCAAGATTCCAATTCCTAACTTTAATTTTGACTTTTTCTCCATAAAAGTCAACTGTTGACTTTGACTAAAAAGTCAACCCCGACACATTTTGTGATTACTATCTTTTCTGACTAAACTTGACGCTCCGGATTCAACAGAGCAGTCCGTACTTCAAAATTTTATCCCTAACTCAAATTTTGAGTTTTAACTTACTTCATTTTTATTGATTAATCATATTAGCTAATCATTTATTGATTATTATTTATTTCACTTTCCATTCAAGGCCATCATTCAAGCTATGTTAATTTATAACATAGTTTTATCTTGTTTCTCACATACTTATCTTAATTAACCATATAGGTTTATTTGTTCATCCTTTAGTTATTACTTTCTTCCCATTTACAAGGATTCCATATTGGAATCATTATTACTGCAACTTTTTAGTTTAGTTTACTACTAAACCCGTACACAATTTCTCTTCATCAACTTACCTCATCATATATAGGTATTATCTCCCTCTATTTCCTTTATCCCTTGTTATCCCATTCATGGATATAATTCCATTCTTAACCCAAGTCTTATTTGACTTATTTCAGTTCTTGATTACCTGCTAATCTTAGGTATCAATTCCTTAAATATTTCTATCATTCACCATCAATTCTCTTTACATTCTTTCAGGTATTAAACCATATAGGATTTTATTTAAAAATTTAATCATTCCTTTACTTCCATTTTAAGTTTTATTCTTTAAACCTTTATTTATTTATTCGAGACAAGTCTCATAATCTAAGTTTTATTCTTTAAACCTTTATATATTTATTCGAGACAAGTTTTATAAATTTTCGGGTTATCACATACACTTTACTACATCAAGTGTAATTTGATAAAATTTAACCTCTAAATCTGGCCAAAATTGGCCAGGATACCTGATCCGCCCAATTTTGGGTCTTGTGTATTTATTACCAATTGACCATATAAATATATAGTTTGACTTTAGTTAAAAAAATAACTAACTAATACAATAGAAATATGGTATAAAACTATAACTAATACCTCCTCTCTTCTCTCTCTAAAAATTAAAGGAACAAGACACCAAACCTCAGTACTTCAACAATTGTTAACACTAAAAATTCAGATTTATTCATGTTATCAAATTTGTTAAAAAAAATATATGCTAAATTGAAGATCCAAATAGAGAATGAAAGAGGATTTTAATCTCTATTTTATAGGCGTGCTTCCTCTAATCCAAAAATTCACAAATCGATTTTCAAAATCATCATCTTCAACTCATTCACATATATTATCTCCCCCCTGTAAACATTCATGAATTCCAGGAATCTCAAACCAAAAATTTTAACTCATTCACTGTCTTCAATTTTTTTCATAAAACCTCAAAAATCCAAAATGAAATTAAACTCATAAATTGAAAGCTCAAAATACCCAAATTCAAGATCATCAAATCAATAAACAAATTACAAAAGAAGAAGGATAAAAGAAAAAGAAGGAAAAAATCTTTACCGCCTCGACCCTCGACTAGATCTACAAAATTATTGGCAAACTCTATTTTTGTGAGCTATGATGATGCCTTCACGTCTCTGCCATTGTACCAGATCATTGATAACTCCTTCATAGAAATATATGTACATATGTATATATATTGTAGATGGTGGAACGATTTGGTGTGCCGAATCTAGATCGATCCTTTGGGAAAATAGTTTTTTATTTTTCTTACAATTTTTGATTACTTAAGATGTTGAATTAAAAAAAAATTTCATTATCGCTTTTGATTTGCCTGTAATAGGATGAAGAAATATCCCAAAATTTGAGATTGTTCACTTGACTTAGGTTGTTCCAAATTGAGATTTTCTAGTTTTATATAATATATATTAGGTTATGCTATTTTAATATATTAACCTTTTTAAAATAAAATTTTAGTCAATTATTTTATTTGATTAGTTAATTGACTACACTACAACAAAAAGGCTTATCAGCGACCGCACATCTGCGACCGCATATAGTCGCAGATGGGTATCAGCGACCGGATGCAGTCGCTAATCGTAGTCGCAGAAAATCTTGTCGCTGAAATGACATCAGCGACCAACAATAGCGACCACATCGTTAGCAATCGCAATCAGCGACCTCAGCTGTCGCTATTCTGACTCATGCTGAGTCATGTGTCAGACGTGATGTGGCACACGTGTCAGCGACCGGTAATAGCGACCGCAGGCGGTCGCTGAAGTAGAAGCACCTTACTCGGTCGCTAATACTGTATCAGCGACCGCGTGCGGTCACTGACCTTTTTTAAAAAAAAATATTTTTCCTGTTTTATTGATTTCCCAAAAATAACCTGCTTTGTACCTGCTTTTTATCCCAACACACAGCAGTATATATAAGCATCCATCCATCCATGATAACTACTATATGATAAACATTCATCCATACAGTCCAAAGAATGAATCTAAATCAACACAACACAATACAATCGTAAACATCTATATAATAGAATCGTAAACCAATACAGTCCAAAGATAAGTAGTTCAAAAGATTACAAGGCTTTAAAAATCTAAAAAATAAGTCTAACAAGGCTTTACAAATCTAACATGCATGACTGGTCTAGCTCTTCATGGATCATTCAAATTAGTACCCTGTAATTAACAAAAGAATAAAACATATATGTTACATGTGTTGATACTGCTATGACTTGGGAAAGCTAAATAATAGATAATGTACGTAATGAAACATTAAAAGTACCTGGTCGCCACCCTGATGCTGTGATGCTGCTGCTTCCGCCACTGCCTTCGCCAAGTCATCAGGATTCAGAGAATGCAGATGCCCGCCCGGTATAAGAAGAAGATCACGATTTTGACAGATCGCTCTCACACAGTCAGCAGGAGTATGATAGGCTGGATGGCCTGATGACTGTGTAGACTGTGTAGACTGGGTAGCAGAGCTACCTGTGCCACTGATGGTCGGGCGTCGTCTTTGTCCTTGGCCTTTAACATAATTTTTCTTCACGACGGACGCCCTCTCCCACAATTCTTGATCAATCGCCGGACGCGGGGTGCCTTCAGGATAGCGCTCTTTCATTAAGCCCTTATAAGTGTCCTGTCAGAAGGTCAACAAATAAATAGTTAAAAATAAATACGAAATGCTAAAAAATATGACTATAATATGTTTAAAGTTAACTTATTACCGCTATCTGAACAGCATCAGGCAGACCATCACGGGTGGCCACATACACATCCAACCAATTGATAGGTTGACCTTGAGACTCAGACTCCTACAGTTCATGTTCTCATATTAATATGTAAACATATGATATTTTAGCTACAAAACATGACTGTAAACATAAAGACAAATAACTAAGCCAATAAGCTTGTTATACATACGTACCCTAGCAGCAATATGTTGCAGCTGAGATATACTGCCGCCCTTGTACGTGCCTTTTGCCTTTTCGCCTTCAGATACACCTGAGGATCTGTTCGAGGCGGCAGTCTTACGTCTCTTGACCCAACTCTCAGCTCTCCACTGCTCACACATCTGCACCCATATGGGATGTGCGCACCACCAGGGGCAATGCTCATGCATATACTGCTCACCCTATCCTGGATGGTCAATCTCAGCATTGTGCAGGGCTTTCTGTCGTTCTTTGTTTAGATTATCTTTAGTCCGGACGGCGCACTTCTGCCAGAACAGTGCCTGAATAACTGATGCATGTGCGTCGTCCCATCTATACCGCTTCTGCAAATAAAACAACAATAATAATATTAAAACTATTATATTACCATAATCCAACATTACTAAACTATTAGTTGATTAACTATGTATTATCTATCAGAGTGATTAAATAAATATACCTGAAATTCAGCCCAAACTGCATCCTTATGGGCGAGAGGTGTGCTCGCCCATGTAATCACTGGCGTAGGCCAGTTCTGTAAGCATAATTGTGAAATGCACTCCACAATTTTACTATCTTGAAAATCACTACAATATACAATAATTTACATTAAAATATATTTATAACAATGGAAATATTAAACCCTTATATATACACGATTTTTAACTTACGGGCTTTCTGGAGGAGGAGGGATCTGTATAAGAATGCGATCATCCGGATTAGCCGGGGCCTTCAGAACATGATTAGGGCCCCGACCCAACCCGCGCTTTCGTGCAACAGGTTCAGAAGACATCTATAAATAAAAAAAATTAGGATGTTAGTATAAAATTATGAATGACTATTAATTGTATGAAATAGTTAACTACGATTACCATAAGTGAAAGGTACATAAACATGACTGCAAAATAGTTAACTACAACAACTACAAATGATATAGTTAAGGATATAGAGAACATTCCTATATAGAGAACATAAATGAAAGGTACATAATTATGAACTAAACATGAACATGAACATAAACATACATTTTGTACAATTAAAACTAAACATACATTTTAATGAAAATCGTTGTCTGATGAGTCAGAATCATTTTGTACAAGTATCGGAGATTCATAACCATCTTCTTCAGATTCTGTGTCAGTGTCAGTCAATAACTCTTCCTCAATATCACTGTCATCTTGCACAATAATTGTCTCGGGATCCAATTCATCAGGTTCATCTCCACCCTCTAACTGGATTACATCATTGTTGTCCTCTATATTTATTATAGGAGGTCTCTGAAGCATTTCCTCTTGGTAGAAATCCCCGTCTATTACTTGGACACGACTACGCGCGAGAGTATGAATTATAACTTGCCAATCTGTAGGCGGTCTATCCCCTTTCCTAACTGGACTAGGAGTGTAGTATACTTGTATTGTTTGAGTTGGTAATACAAACGGTTCGTTGGAGTACGCAGACCTATGGAAGTCAATATCGACGATTCCATGTCTGTCAACACGTATCCCTTTTTCTGAATCAAACCAATGGCACTTGAACAAGTGAATATGACCCCCGTACGTGCCCTTGTACGACAACTCTACGATTTCCTCCAACTCCCCATAAAAGGCACGACCAAGCTCATTGTAACAATCTCCTTGGACACACACTCCAGAGTTCGTTGTTCTTTTACCGTGCCCATATGCCTTTGTGTGAAATTCACAACCATTTATTTTGTAACCATTGCGGGTGACTTGGTCCCTGTCTGGTCCCATAGCTAGGACTTGTACATTAGCCGGAATCGTTGATCCCTTAGTCAAAGCCTACAAAAACTCCATCTTATTAAATGAAGTCATAGTTAACATGGAGTATATATATATATATATATATATATATATATATATATATATATATATATATATATATATATATATATATATATATTACGTGCTTAAAAATTGAACTTACTTTGTCCTTTAGCCAAAGTGCAAAGTTTTTATCCCGATTGATTTGAATATCTTTATCATTTATGCCGGGATGCTTCACTTTTAAGTCGTCATCGTACAATCTATACCATGTTATAAACATTAACATATTGGAATAAATTGTCAACTTAAAAGATAAATTATCAAGTTTACATGTGTACCTCATAAATTCGTCAATCTCCTCGCAATTGAGAAGAATGTAAGTATGTGCAGCATGTAATTCTTTCTCAGAGAGGAATATGCGCTTCCCTTTTCCATAAGCTCGGCCCGATAGACCAAATACAGATAGTCGACCATTTAGTTCAACATTTCCCCCATCATCATGTCTCGATACTCGATTGGCCTTTGTCAAGACTTCGTCCGAAAAATAGTCTGAGACAAACGTAGATATCTCATCGAAACTGTATGCCTCGCATATCGACCCCTCGACATAAGCTCTATTCTTAACCTTTCTCTTAAGGTTTCCCATCACCCTTTCGAAAGGGTACATCCATCTATATTGAACTGGACCCCCAACACGAGCTTCATAGGGAAGATGGATGTGCAAATGCTCCATGGAGTCAAAAAAACTAGGTGGGAATATTTTTTCCAGTTTACACGTGATCTCTATGATGTTCTTCTCAAGTACAGACATATCCTTCTCATTTAATGATTTTGAACATAAGTCTTTGAAGAAACGACTAAGATCCGTCAAAGCATCCCATATTGGTTTATCAAGCAGATCCCGAAATGCTATAGGCATGAGCCTCTCCATGAACACATGACAGTCATGACTCTTCATCCCTTGCAATTTCCCACCCGTAACACACCTTGCAATTTTTGATGCATATCCATCTGGTAGTTTCAGAGACTTAACCCATGTGCACACATCTTCAACTTGCTTTTTGGACAATGTGTACCTTGCATGCGGTTTGACAATCTTACCATTAGGAGATTCATAAAGTTCTAATCCGGGACGCTTACAAATATCTTTCATGTCCAAACGTGCCTTATCGTTATCTTTTGTCTTCCCCGTAACATTCATCACAGTGTTAAACACATTGTCAAACACATTCTTCTCAATATGCATCACATCTAGATTATGACGAATCAAATTTGTAGACCAATAAGGCAGTTCCCAAAAGATGCTTCTCCGAACCCAGTTATAAGATTCGCCAAACCCATTGATTATATTTGTGGCATCAACCTTACCAAATGGGATAACCGGCAATCTCATTACACGATCTCGCATCTCTGTTCCCGAAAATCGCGGTGCAGGCATATCATTGTCTACTTTCCCTTTCTTGAAGTGTTCTCTATTTCTTCGAAATGGGTGATCTACCGGTAAGAACCGACGATGACAGTCAAACCAACAAGGCTTTCGACCTTTTGATAGATTAAACGACTTTGTATGCTCCATACAATACGGACAAGCCAACTTCCCGTGTGTACTCCATCCAGCTAACATACCATAAGCTGGGAAGTCACTTATAGTCCACATAACCGCTGCCCTAAGGTTGAAATTTGTTTTCGTTGCAACATCCCAAGTTTGTACTCCATCCTCCCACAATACCTTCAACTCGTCTATAAGAGGTCTCAAGTAAACATATAAGTTCTTTCCAGGACTCTTAGGACCAGGAACCACGAGTGAAAGAAACAAGTATGGTTGTTTCATACACATCCAAGGAGGCAAGTTGTGCGGAGTAACAATCACAGGCCAACATGAGTACGGAACAGCTGAGTGACCAAACGGATTGAAACCATCGGTGGACAATCCAAGCCTCACATTTCTAGGTTCCAATGCAAACCCAGGATGTGCTATGTTGAAATCTTTCCAAGCCTGCCCATCTGCGGGATGATTTAGTTCTCCATCTTTAGCTGGAGATTTCGCATGCCAACTCATATGTTCAGCTGTTCTTGAAGACATGTACAATATTTTTAGCCGATGTGTTATTGGAAAATACCTTAAAATCTTAAACGGTATACTTGATTTTTTTGTAGTCACACCCTCTTTATTAGGCCTAAACCGATCATGACTGCAAAACGTGCACCTTGTCATCTGTTCATTTTCCTTATAAAACAACATGCAATCGTTGGGACATGCATCGATCTTTTGGTATCCAAGACCCAACTTCTTCACCATTTTCTTACAAAAGTAATAGTTATCAGGCAATTTCTCACCGTCAGGCAACATACTCTTAATGGCCTTCAAGAGCGACTCAAAACACTCATGGCTCATGTTGTGATCAGCCTTGATGTTAAGTAATGTTGCCACTACAGACAATGCAGTGTGTTTGGTGCAACCATGCCACAATGGCTCGCTACCCTCGTCTAACAACTTAAAGAAGTCTTTGGCATCAGAATTCATAGGTTGTTCTCTGCCTTGTTCCCAATCAAAATCTGGCCCTGCAATATCATGAACCATTTCATTCATACGATGAGTACTACTGCCCGAATTGTGTACTTCTGTGATGCCACCACCTCTTCTCTGTCCATGTGCCCACCAGCATTCTTCGTAATTTCTCATGAACCCAGAAACAAGTAAATGATAGTTTATCACGTCTCTGTCCATATAATTTACATTCTTACACTTCAAACATGGACATCGTATCTGCGACTTACCATTCATACATTCCGGGTGACTATACGCATAATCCAAAAACACTTGGCAACCAGCTCTAAATTCAGCTGTAGCACCTATCTGGGCACTTGACTTTCGTCGTGCCATCCAACTACGGTTTGAATAGAGGTCCATGATTCCAAGGTACCTATGTTGACATGAATTATTGTATTCCCTTGTTAGAGATTTACAATTCAGCTCAATCCCATTTATGATGCTTATAAATACATATACATGTATATGTACATATATAACATGAGTGTGCATCATATATGATTATTCGGGAATTGAGCAAGGATACATTCCAAAACAACCTAAAGACAATAGATTCCTAGGGGTAGAATATGAATCATTGCATCATGCATGGTCTGCATATGATAGGACATTAGGTGATGAAAATATCTTGATGGTCAAGTTTGAAGAACAACCAATGGAATTTGAAATGTGTTCTAGAAACTATAACGATGCGTATATCAAGATTGCAGAAAAAGGCATACTATTAGCCCCTGTGAATACGAATGCATATATGGCCATTTGACTTATATATGAAGATTTAGACAAGTATGTCTTCTCGACTGTGAATTATGGATAAACTTCTTTGAACCTTCTTCTTGATTGAATTATGGATAAACTTAATTCCTAGTTATGTTTTATGTCATACTCATGTTCAAGTTATTGGATTGGTATAAGTATGATCATATATTGCAACCAAGGTTTTAGGTTAAGCCCTAATGTTCAAGTTATATAGCCATTTGACTTATATTTGAAAAAAATTCGGCAGAATCTTCCCCTATAATATGGACTATCCACATGCACGAAGGCATGCATACTTGACCAATTTCAGGGCATAATTTAGGAGAATCCAATATTAGTAACAACAATAAGAAGCCCAAAAATTGTCCCAATTTCAGTAATATCAACAACAATTTATCTAAATTTCAGCAATAATATATTCAGTTTGGCTTGACCCCGTGAGGCTTGGCTAAGCTTGACGTGGCCTCGTGTGGCCCCGCGGCCCCAACTTAGCTTATTTGCCTCATCTTTGATTCAAAGATTAGTTTACACCTAACTCTAGATATAATATACATGGTATATTGAAATATTTTGAGCATATAAAACCCCTTCATTTCAATCATAATATGTTGTCCAAAACAGTACCCAAGTTCCCTAATATCTGACTTTTAGACAAAACATTCCATTTGGGACTTTTGTCAAACATGTGGTGTTAAACCCATGCTTATCCCCCTTATTACTCCATAAACCCATGCTTATCCCCCTTATTCATAGTTATTGGTTTATATCATAAACACATGCTTATCCCCCTTATTACTCCACAAGCCAACCTATCTCCTCTATTCATTTCCAGCCATAACAATTCATAGAACAACCAAAACAGTTTACTATTGAGCCATACATATGACTAAGTAGCACATTTAAAAACTAATTAGTTTACTTTCTTCATAAAACTCAATTCTTTAATTTTTCACTTAGAATTGAATATCAGAAAATCATACATCAACATATCCATACTCATCATTATAAGAACCCCAGATTTCTATATGAAATTAATTCAACACATCACTAATAAGAACTTTTAAATCAGTAAATGATTCCATTATCACTAATACCAGTAAATTAATCAAGCCCATTTTAATTGCATCACATCACTAATACCAAATATTTCTAAATGATTCTATTATCTGATTCTCGTAGCCATATAAGAACTTTTAAATCAGTAACATCATAAAGAAGAAAGAGAAAAAAAACACAAATTACCTTCACTTGTGCTTTACTTTACTAGAGAATAGCTTGATTTTCCCCACTTCTGTTAAATCTTCATCTCCATATATACTATTTTAGATGAGATAGATGCTAAGAGTAGTATGAAATCGCGCCTCCCTCTCCTTTCTTCTCCTTTTCTTTTCCTTTCTTCTCGTTTTCGGTTCTGGCTGAATACCTGGTTCGACTGAGATTAATTTGAATCAGCGACCGCACGCGGTCGGTGATTTTTAAACACGTGGCATTAGTAGCGACCGAATGCGGTCGCTGTTATGAATCAGTCGCTATCCGGCTTGCCGCTCTCCTTTTGCGCCAATTTTTTAGAGGGAAAATATCTTCAGCGACCGAGTATGCACCTATTAGCGACCGCATACGGTCGCTAATGATAATAGCGACGAAATTACATTGCAGTCGCTACTGTCGGTCGCGGTTAATGTTATTAGCGACCGAAAGGGTCGGTCGCAGATGTTTTTGGTCGCTGTTAGACATTTTTCCTGTAGTGCTAATTATTTTATTTTGATTAAGTGATGGGGTTAATCAATTAATTTGACATTAATCAATAGTGTTAGTTTTTTATATATTTTTGTTTGAGTTAATTAGGTGTGAAGGATTAAATATATGTATTACTTGTTTACACAAAAACGATAAATTTTTTAAAAGTTTAGTGGGTTATTCCATAAAAGGTATCAAGTACAATGAGATAAATATTAGTTTTGCCAAATACAATATGACAACCCAAAAATTTATAAGATCTTGAATGATTGAATTAAAGGTTAAAGCTTAAAACCTAGAGTGGAAACAAATGATTTATTTAAATTTTTTAAGAAAAACCTATACGGTTTAATAATTGAAAGAGTGTAGAGAAAAAATGGGTTAAAAAATTCAAAACACTAGAATGGATTTATATATACTTGGAGGTATATTAAGAATAAGGTATTAGGATACCTTTAAATTTATGTAAATTAAATAGTGAAAGAGATTATGTAATAATGTATGAAGAAAAGTTATTAAGGAAATAAATTTCAAATGAAGAGATATTATAAGGATACAGTGTGTATGTGTGTGTGTGTGTGTGTGTGTGTGTGTGTGTGTGTGTATATATATATATATATATATATATATATATATATATATATATATATATATATACTTAGTGATGTGCTATATATATTTTAGCAACAGAAATGATTAATTAAATTAATCATACATAAACATTAGGTCACATTAATTATTTATCCATATATTAAATACTTTGTGACTTGTGTAGAATATGTATGTGATTTAATAGATACATATATTATATATATGTGTAAATATTTATTTATTATATAAAGATAAATAAAAAGAAATCAGGTTACTGACATAGCTCAAAAATTAAACCATAATCAATTGTACGAAAGGGCAAAATGGACATTTTGCTAACTTAATAAAGTATGGAAGTGAATTATGAAAGTTAAGGAAGAATTTTGCGAGTTAGAAAAACCTTAGGGTTGAAAACCTAATATTTGAAACTTCAGAAAATATCTTAAGCAATATGCTAAGGAATAAAGAATATTTCGATAATATGCTAAGAATATGTCTTAAATGATAATTTAATAGAACCCAAAAATATTAAATTAGGAGAAGTCAAGTATGGTGGGCCCCACTAGGGTGTGATAATCGGTGATGATGGTTAGGAAATTTCTTGAAAATTACTTAAAAGTGGGGAAATGACTATTTTGCCCAAAAGAAATTTTTTAATGACTTTTATGCCATAGGAAGGAAATTGCTAGGAAGTTTCCTAGTAATGGGAAAGTGACTATTTTGCCCCAAGAGAAACTTGGTAATGGCCATGTCATCCTTGAAGGAAAATTCTAGGAAATTTACTAATTATAATTAGATGACAATTTTGTCCTTAAAGAAAATTGATTATGACCAATATGTCATATGTGGAAATTTTTAGGAAATTTCCTTGAGATGATTTAAAGACCATCTTGACCTTCCCTGGTAATGGTTAAAGACCATTTTTCCCCTGGTCTTGAATTCCTACGAATTGGAAGCCTTAGGTGTTATTTGTTTACATTTGATTGTCTCTTAATGGACTGCCTCTTATTCGCTAAGAGGCATGATGATATTTGTTTGTTTTTTTATTACCTCTGAATGCCTCTTAATCGGTAAGATAGAAAATAAAATCTTAATAATTAAGAGGTACCTCTTAATGAAATTTTTTTGATAATTTTTTTATATAAATATATTCAACAATATTATGCACTCATTTTTATTAAATTGAATATTTAAAATTATTAAATAAAATTTTACCATTAAAATGGTAAAATAGTGTCATTAAGAGACAACTTACTTTTTAGTTCTCAAACAATTTTTTAGATTCAAACCTCATAACCATTTAGATGATCTAATTTATTAAGACATTATAATCATTCAGGTCTTAATTTCTAGATTTATCAAACACAACCTTAGTTTATTTAGGGGAGTTTTACTCATTTTTCCTAACTTTATTTATTCTAAGAAAGAGAATTTAACACATGGTTAATTGAATGTTGAAGATTTGACTAGATATGGAGAGAGAATGAGGAAGAAATAGAAAGAAGAGATAAGTAGGAAAGAGAAAGAGGAGATAAGTAGAAAGAAAGAAAGAAAGAAAAAGAAGGAAATAGAGAGAAGGAAAGAAAAGGAACTTGCTCATTTCATTTCTCCACCCCACACCCATCCATGAGAGAGAAAGAGGAGAGAGAGATCGGTCATAGAAGTAGGAGAAGAAGAGAAGAAGATAGAAAAAGAAAAGAAAAGGAAGATCAAGGCATAACTCTAACTAGTTTATGTAAATTATTTTGGTTATTTTAAATCAAATCTTGATTTTATGATTTCAAACTTAAAACTTTATATCTACATGTTTCCTAGTATTTCATGTATGAATCTAACCATTTTGAGTGTTAGAATGTTAGTCATAAGCAAAGAAATGAAAACTATGTTTTTAAAAGTTAGAAAACTCTAACTTTAGTATACTTTGAAAAGCTATCATTTGAAATCTACACATCTTTTTTGCAATCCGTCAAAGAGGGGTGCTAGATATGTAAGTTAAATAGTAAACCCAAGTGGTAGCACTCAAAAATGATGATTTTTAAGCCTTGACAGCTGTTTATGTCAAAATTGTATAAGAAAAGAAAAAGGGGGAAAATACACTTTTTTGAGTAGTTTATTGCAGGGGTAATTTCGTCCAATTGTTTTTCTCTAAAAATTCTAGAAATATTTGGGATGATAATATGATGAGTTAACTGAGTCCTGTAAAAACATAGAGATTTTTGGATGTGTAGAATGAAAGTTATGGATTTTACGAAAAAGGACTACTTAAAAAGTAAAGGGGAATAACTCTTAGTGTATAACTCCAACAATTATGAAATTTTACAAGAAGTATATATACATAACCAGATCATCCCTTGAAAGTTTCGGAATTTTTGGACAAAAACTCAGTTTATGAAAATTGTTGCAAGATCCAATTGTTTTGGCCATTTTAAGCATAATAAACGAAACTGAAAGATTCCGAAAAAATTATATGTTCATCATGATACCATGTACAAATATTTTTAGAAAAGAAATATTTTTGGAGTTAATTTGGTATTTTTCATGTAAATGATTGAGTTCTGAATAAATGAATAAAATAAGTAATGTGATAAAGGGTAAAAATGTAATTTTGACCAAAGACCCTTGATATGAGATAATCAGATTTTTAGAGGGTAGTTTGGTTATTTTTAATAAAATGTTATATTTATGACATTTTATGTTTGTCAAATAAATGTTATAGTAAAAGATAAACAATTAATTAAATTGTTTATAAGTATAATAAATTATTAAAATATTAATAACATTATATTAAAATATTATTAAGTAATTAATAATATTTGGATTAAAATATTATTAAATGATTAATAATATTAGATTAAAGTTAAATTAAAATATTATTAAGGGATTAATAATATTAGATAATAATTAAAATATTATTAAATGATTAATAATATTAGATGATTAAAATATTAATAAAGGATTAATAATATTTGTAAATTATTAAGATTAATATTAAAGGATTAATAATATTTTTAAATGATTAAGATTATTATTAAAGGGTTAATAATAATTGCAAGTGAATAAAATATTATTAAATGATTAATAATATTAGTAAGTGATTAAAATATTATTAAATGATTAATAATATTTGAAAATGATTAAGACGTGAAAAAGTGATTAAAATAATATTAAAAGGTTAATAATATTTGTAAATGATTAAGATATTATGAATTGATTATTCTGAAGTGAATAAAATATTATTAGATGATTAATAATATTAGACAAAAGTTTTAAGATGATGATTGAGTGATGTTAATGATAATGAGATAATGAATTATTGATTATATGGCTAAATGTTAGCTAAATTATTAATGAAGTAATAGTATTACGAGGCATGTTATGTTATACCGATTGAAAGATCAATCTTATAAATGATAGGTCTTTCATAAGATATTAAATTAGACTGCTTAGCGGTAATCGACGGTCAAGGAAAGTTCTCCTAACTCAAACTCGAGTTATTATATTTCAAGCATGCTAGTGGATTAATTATTGACAATTATTCTACATATTTGATTATTGATTCGCACTTAGTACATGTTGCATATGTTCATCAGGTATGAAAGGCTGATCACCTTGATTACCATAAGGTTCAGTTAAATTTGTTCATGGTCATTGTTGACCACTCATCATTATTGATTCAGTTATTAAATTATTGAAATTTGATTCATGTTCTTTGACAATTATTATACATTGTTGAAAACTTGAAAGCTTATTTTTTTTTAATCATGATATATCCTTTTTGTATTTAAACTTAATGGGCAAAGTAGTTGTTAACTCTTGCTATATTATGATAACATTTTCAGATTAAGACAAAGGTTCGAAGGAAGACAGCGACAAGGATAAATTCCAAGTGTTAATTGTTATGCTCATTTAACTATTATGTTATTTGAAGTGAATAAACTATGTAAACCTTTTTAGATTCCAAAGGTACGTATGTAAGTTAAGGTTGTTACCTGGGGTTATGTTGTAAGAGCTTATTGTATGAACAAATTAAGTTTATAATTCCGCATTAGTTTATAGAATATGTATGAAGATATAATGTATCGTGATCCACCAGTTCTGAGGTTCAAAAGACCCGAATTTGGGGGCGCTACATATAATTTGTATCTTTAAAAGTTTATTCGCTTTTTTGGTAATTAAGTCTTTTATTTAAATTTTAAAATAAAAAAATTATAGTTGGTAATCTTTGTATTAATATTTAATTTTAATATATAATAATTATTTATAAGAATTTCTACAGATTTAACAAGTCAAAATATGTATTTATAAAAATTTTATACGAATTTAATAAGTCAAATCGTATTTTATATAGTCAAACCGTATACAAAAATCTGTCTGGCCGAAAAATTTAGGTATTCCGGCTAATTTTGGTCGAATTCTAAAATTGGGGGCTACATTATATGCAATTAGGTACTTGATGTAGTAAATTGTAAGCTCAAATTCTTTGGGGGGCGAATCATGAATATGGTGATACGTAATGTAACGGAAGTGTATTTAGTCCTAAAAAAAATTTAGAGAGAAATTAAAAGAAAGATAAAAAATAATATGTTTAAGTAATTTATTTCATTGAGTCACAATAATATTATACTTGAAATTTGAAAAACAGGTTGAACTATATTAAACCTATAAATATTTGATTTCAATCCACATAACTCATATTAAAAATAAGTAATTATATAGTTTTAGTTATTCATAACTATATTTTATAACCTATAACCAAACTAGATACACTTTTTGTCAAGTCTAGGTATAGCAACTAGATAGATCTAAGATTTGTAAACCATGTTAAGTTAGCCACAATTTACATTTATACGCTTGTCAATGAACTGACCAAACAAGACTCACATTAATTCATTCAAGTCAATTTCTCAAATTTATTCTCTAAAACGCATTTAGTGACGCAACTAACACAATAAAATTGTTGCAATAATTGTGTTGCTAAAAATTATATTTGTATTGTCATTAAATGTGTATTTGAGGGAATCGGGTGAAACCAGTGGCGGATCTAGCCCATTAGTTCAGTGGGGTCAATTTTTTTAAAATAAAAATTTATAAAAAATTATAAAATACAATAAAATAAGGGCGTCAGAATGCGAGGGATATTGCAAATAATTGTGTGAGCTATTATATAAAATTGATATTGTTTTATGTAATTGAATACACTTCGAATCCTCGATCTTATGTTATATATAAAATGATATTTTATAATTTTTTAAAACATTGTTATTTATAAGAGACACTTCTTGTGTCCTCTAAAATAAATTACAAAACTAAATAATATTGTTAAAATATTATTTATAATAACATTTTTCGAGATTTCATTGTTTGAAACTATCGTAATGATATATCTCATTTCAATAGATGTAAAAATATCATGTTCAATGTAAGTTACTACTAAACAATATAAAAGAGTGGAGTGTTTGTGTTGGTAGAAATTAGAGACATTTAATTGTCTTTTAGTCTAAATTTTTTATTTTCACTAAACACTTTATAAAATTAAATTAAAAATTAACTCCCAAAAATTCAATGGTCAATTGACCCCACTACCCTAAGATAGATCTGCCCATGGTGAAACGTATAATGTAGGGTATCCTAATCAACAGTTTTCACTTCTCACACTCATTATTGTTCAATGATCTACCACCTTTTCTACAATTTGCTAATTTTTACACCATTCTTCTGGCGTTTGTTCTTTAAGGTATTACTCCCTCCGTCTCTTGAAAGGATAAGCAAAGTATAATTTGTACACATATTAAAAAAAAGAGACATATATAGAGAGTAAAAAAGTTTCAAATTTATCATTATAAGTGACCTTACAAGATTATATAAAGTGATGAGTAATTTTATTTTTTATATTAATGGACCTCACTAAATGACATATTTACCATCCACTTTATGTACTTTATCTCATCTTTTTTAGGACAAAAAAATTTGTACATTTAGTCATTCTTTTGGTGATGGATGGAGAACAATTCTTCCTCACTTTTTTTCCTTTTTTTAATTTATTTTTTATGTCAACTAATCTTTTTGGTGAAGTTTAGTAGAAGGCTGAATTACATACATATCCCTCAAAGTTGCTATCGAGTAGTCTCAAATAAAAAGCACATGCATTACACATGACTCAAACTTGGGAGAAATCATCAAAAAGACGAGAAATGAATCAAAATACTAACTTGGAGGACGAAAGTGTCACTTTTGGATATTAAGGACTCACAAATACCTTTTATTAGGTTAAAATATATATATATATATACAAGGATCTTATGCTCAGTTTGGGATATATATATATATATATGATATATATATATTATATATTATATATATATATATATATATATATATATATATATCAAGGATCCTTATGCTAATAAATAAATGTGAATGATGATGTCTTGAACTGTTCAACCTTTTAGTGTAAACCGAGACAATAAAATTCACACAATATTTTTCAATTTATTTTATTAGTTCTCATTATTGTGTCCATTTTGGTCTTGGACACCTCCTGGTTTCATGAGTGCGCTAGAAAATTTAGCCCTCGTCATTCTCATAGAAGTGGCTCCCTTCTCACTCACATAGGTAATTTCTATAAAGAGTGTCCTGCTAATACCCCACTTGACCTTTTTATATTCAAGCTATAGAAATTATTAAAAACAAAGTTTATCCTGTTTCACTCGGCAGTTTGTGCGCTGTATCATCATAGGAATGGGAAGAAGTATTTATCTTCTCAGTGCTTACTAGATCACACATAATTAGGTTGTCCCTTTGAACCTATTTCTTGGGATCTCCAATCATTTAGGTTGGGTTTCCATTATGGCGACTCTTTAGGATTTTATAGGTTTTAAACCCATTCCCCTTGATGAACTTTTCACTTGCTCTCCAGGTATACCTTTCGTTAGTGGATCCGCAATATTATTTTTTAACTTCACATAGTCAATAGATATTATACCATTTGAGAGTAATTGTTTAACAGTTTCATATTGTCGAGGTATATGTCTAGACTTATCGTTATAATTACTATTTTGTGCCCTACCAATCGACGATTGACTATCACAATGAATAATGATTGGTGGCACTGGTTTAGGCCAAATTGGAATATCCTCCAAAAAATTACGAAGTCATTCTGCTTCTTCTCCTGCTTTATCTAAAGCAATAAATTCAGATTCCATAGTGGATCTTGCAATACATGTTTGCTTAGAGGATTTCCATGATACAACTGCACCTCCCAGAGTAAACACATATCCACTTGTGGGTTGAGTATCATGGGAGTCAGATATCCAATTTGCATCACTGTATCCTTCAAGTACAGCTGGATATCTTGTATAATGCAATCCGTCAGTTAAAGTGTATCTTAGATATCTAAGTACCCTTACTAAAGCCTTCCAATGTTCTTTTCCAGGATTACTTGTATATCGAGTTAGCTTACTTATTGAGTATACTATGTCTAGTGGTGTGCAGTTTGATAAATACATTAAACTGCCTATTATATGAGAATATTCCAATTGGGATATACTTTCACCACGATTAGTAGTAAGATGAAGTGTTGGGTCAACATGTATTCTTACTAGACTTTTCTCATATTTATTATACCTTGCAAGTATTTTCTCAATATAATGAGATTGAGACATAATAATTCCATTAGATATTCTGAAAATCTTGATTCCTAGAATAACATCTGCTAAGCCCATGTCTTTCATTTCAAACTTGCTAATTAACATCTGCTTGGTAGCATTAATAACATCATTATTACTACCAATGATTAACATATCATCCACGTATAGACTAACTATTACATATCCCCTTTGAGTGTTTTTGACATATACACATTTGTCACACTCATTTATTTTGAAATTATTTGATATCATAACATTATCAAATTTTTCATGTCATTGCTTTGGTGCTTATTTCAAGCCATATAATGATTTAACAAGCTTACAAACTTTCTTTTCCTTTCCAGGAGCAATAAAACCTTCTGATTGGTCCATATAAATTTCTTCCTCTAATTCACCATTAAGAAAGACAGTTTTAACATCCATTTGATATATTTCTAAATCGTGTATTGCAGCTATTGCAATTAACATTCGAATGGATATTATCCTTGTAACTGGTGAATAAGTATCGAATTAACCAAGTCCCTCCTTTTGCCTATAACCTTTGGCTACAAGTCTTGCTTTGTATTTATCAATAGATCTATCGGCCTTCATTTTCCTTTTGAAGATCCATTTGCATCCTAATGGTTTGGTTCCTGGTGGAAGATCTACCAATTCTCAAGTATAATTTTGCATAATGGATTCAAGTTCACTATTGATCGCTTCTTTCCAATATGAAGCTTCTGGAGTAGACAACGCTTCCTTCACACTTTGAGGTTCACTTTCTAGCATGTAACTTAAAAAGTCAGGACCAAAAGACTTGGAGATTTTAACCCTTTTACTACGACTAGGTTCATCTTCATCTCCCTGTTCATTAGACTCTTGGTCTATTATAGTTTGATGATTACTAGTCGTAGTATTATTAGGTATTTTACGAGAACTTGTTTCTTGTGTATCTTTATATGGAAAAATATCTTCAAAGAAAGATGCATTCCTTCATTCTATAAATGTATTGTCATGAATATCATGAATGTCTGATTTATGCACAAGAAACCGATATGCACTACTATTATTTGCATAACCTATGAATATGCAATCAATTGTTTTAGGACCTATCTTAACCCTCTTAGGATCAGGAACAATTACTTTCGCAAGACACCCCCACACTCGAAGATATTTATAAGAAGGTTTTCGACCTTTCCATAATTCATAAGGTATCTTGTTTGTTTTCTTATGAATCAAACGGTTGAGAATAAAGTTTGAAGATATCAATGCTTCCCCCCACATGTTATGAGGTAACCCAGAACTTATTAACATAGCATTCATCATTTCTTTTAAAATTCGATTCTTGCGTTCAGCAACACCATTTGATTTAGGGGAATAAGGAGAGGTAGTTTGGTGAATAATACCATTTTGGGAACAAAATTCTATAAAAGGTGATTCATATTCACCACCACTATCGCTTCTTATAGCCTTAATCTTTTTGCTAAGTTGATTCTCAACTTCATTCTTATAATGTTTAAACATTTCAATTACTTCATCTTTTGTCCTTAAAAGATAGACATAACAATATTTTGTGCAATCATCTACAAAAGTAATAAAATACTTTTTACCACCTCTAGTTTGCACAAATTTTAAATCACATATATCAGTGTGAATTAAATCTAGAGATTCTGAACTTCTTTCAACATAATGATAAGATGTTCTAGTTAATTTAGCATCTACACATGTTTCACATTTATGACTTTTGTCAATGCTAAATTTTGAAATTAATTCTAAATTAATTAATTTACTTAAAGTACCATAGTTCACATGTCCTAATCTACCATGCCACACATTCATAGACTCAAGCATATAAATAGAAGACGTGTTTTTATTATTAATAATAACATTTGGTACAATAGTCATGACGTTCATTTTGAACATCCCATCACACATATATCCTTTTCCAACATACATTCCATCTTTTGTAAGTACAAATTTATCAGCATGAAACACTAGTTTGAACCCTTTCTTGCTCAATACAGATCCAGAGACTAGATTCTTGCGAATGTCTGGTACATGTAGTACATCATTGAGCGTGAGTTCCTTGCCCGAAGTCATCTTTAACACGGCCTTTCCTTTTCCTTCAACTTTAGAAGTGGAGGAATTACCCATGAATAATTGTTCACCATTTTCTATTGGTTGATAGGTTGTAAACAGTTTATTGTCCGAGCATATGTGGCGTGTAGCTCTAGTATCAACCCACCATTCTTTAGGATTTCCCACCAAATTGGCTTCAGAGACAACTGCCGAAAGATACATGTCAGAAATTTTATTAGATATTTCATCTATTTCTGCTGTGTTCGCTTGAGCATTTTTCCTTTTGAAATTCTCTTGCTTTTTGGGTTTGCGACAATTCTTTGCAAGATGCCCTATCTTGTTGCAATTATAGCATTTCCCTTTGAACTTCTTTGAAGGACCGCCTCCTTGACTTGGATCTTCATAGTTGTGTTTCCTTTTCTTAGTTTTGTTACCACTTGCTATTACATTAGCATTGGATGTAATTGAAAGTTTTCCAACTTTCTTTTCAGACATTCGATTATCTTCTTCAATCCTCAACCTAACTATCAAGTCCTCGAGCCCCATTTCTTTACGTTTATGCTTTACATAATTTTTAAAATCTTTTCAAGAAGGAGGTAATTTTTCAATTACTGCGGCCACTTGAAAAGATTCACTTAAAACCATTTTTTCAGCATGAATCTCATGGATTATCAATTGAAGCTCTTGGACTTGATTTATGACAGTCTTTGTATCAACCATTTTAAAATCCAAGAATCTACCGACAACGAATTTCTTCAGGCCGGCATCTTCCGTTTTATATTTTTTATCCAAAGACTTCCATAATAACTTAGCAGTTTTGATTGGGCTATACACATTATACAATGTATTGTTCAATCCATTGAGGATATAATTTTTACAAAGAAAATCAGAATGCTTCCATGCATCCACAGTAGCCAATGTGGTCCTATCAGTTTCATTATCATTTACCACAGGGGCATCCTCATTTAAAAACCTTGAAAGATTCAATGTAGTAAGATAAAACAACATTTTTTGTTGCCATCTTTTAAAATCAATCCTGCTGAATTTTTCAGGTTTCTCACCATGACTAACATGGGTAGGAATATTGGTTGTAATAGAGTTAGGCACAACTGAATTGGATAATTCCATAATTCTATTAAATACACAATTTACAGAATCACTTTAGTAAAATAGAAATTAAATTTGTAATTACAATAAAGTAAATCTATATTTAATATTATTATTTAGATTCCACTCAACTAATTCTTAGGAAAATATACTAGTTAATTAGTTATATATGGAGTATTATATATATATGGACCATGCAAAATTTAAACAGAACAAAACATGGGTTAACTATTTCTTCGCTATTTGAAAGAAAGGGTTCTCAGAATCCAGTAACCAATAAAGCAGTACTATATATGGAGTCGGTCTTATATGGAAAGAATTTGGAAAGAAATATAGAATATTATTACTTATTTCTTTATATATAAGAAGCAGTATATGGCGTGATGAATATATATAGTATTTGTCAATCATGTGCACAAGACAAAACGTAATATACATAAATCATCTCATTTCCACTACTCCTTATGTTATCATGCAGGTTAATATAATATATATATATTATATATTAATAATTAAATAGTTATTACTATGGCAAACTCCAGCCAAACTTAGAACATATGTAACCAACAGTATTAATAAATTAAGAACTGAATATGTATCATGTAAATGTATTACGTAATATTACATTCATGCATTCCAAATATATTACGTTAGAGTAGAGGGGAATTTTCAAAGGCTTTCTGAAGAGAATTTGTATAAAGGGAAGTTGGGTATGATCAAGTCATCTTCTGTAATCTTTCACATTCTATATATATATAATCCAATGAAGTATCATTGCATGCATTACTTGTATATATTTCAAAATCAAATGGGTCAAAATAAACCGAATTCCACTGATTCGGGGAAAGAGTCTGTTTTATATATATTAGTATAGAATAAGTTCTGTGTTTTATAAATTAGTATAAAATGAATACTAGAAAATTAACGAAAGGTGCTTTAAGATTGTTACTCCCAAAGTATTATTATATACTAATTAAATAAACAGAATTAGAAAAATAAACAATTTTATATTAATGACTTACAAGATGCAATTGACAAACTTTTAAAACCAAGTTAACTGTTGGACAGTCTCTCTTTAAAGCAGATTTTGTCCCCGCTATCGGTGCTTACGGATGAAACAATGGACGTCTACTTCCCAAAGATAAAATGGTGTTCAACTCTTACAAGAAGCACTTCAATGGAAGAGTTCCACGAACCAACAAAATTTAAATACTCTCTATAATTTTTTAATGAATGAAGAATGAAATTAATTTTTAAGAACTTGTGAAGGATTAAAGGTGAAGATGAAGTGATTGTTTTGGGTAGATTTGGAACCTATTTATAGGTTTCCAAATACCCCTTTGAAGATATACATCCTTTCAAAAGGTTACATCCTTTTGAAAGGTTATATCCCTTTGAAAAGATACATCCCTTTGAAAGGTAACATCCCTTTGAAAAGATACATCTCTTTGAAAAGGTATGAACTAAAGTCACACCTATTGGTTTTATTTCATTCATTTATTTATATATATATATCCAACATGCTTTTCTCTCAATTCACATCTACATTTCATCAAAAGCAGAAATGTTGTGCAGCCAGTGCGGCTACTCCACCCCGTCCGCCTCGACCGAGTCTTCAGAAAAGTCTGCACGGACTGCTTCCTCCGCCTCCGCCTCCGCCTCCGCCTCCGCCTCCGCCTCCACCCCCACGCCTTCTGCCCCACCTGTTACCTTTTCCACAAGTCCGAATCCTCTGTTCCCAATCCCTCAAAGGACGCCGTGGTGACCTGCGACAGCTGCTGCTCCTCCTCCCACAACACCTGTGTGGGTGCCGTCCCCAGCAACCCCTACATTTGCCCTCTGTGCACCAACCCTAACTCTCTTCTCTTTGTCTATAATTATGAGGAAGGAGGAAGGAGGATAATCAATGAAAGGGCTGATAGGGTTTTACTTACGGCCACCAGGATTGCCGCTGAGGCCACGAATAAGGCAGCAGCGGCGGCCCAGGTGAAGGCGTTGAAGAAGACCCAAAAGGCGGCATTTGCGAGGAGAAAGTCTAAGGCGGCGCTGGAAAACTTTTGGGCGATTCAAGAAGAAGCTGATCAGGCTGAGAAGAATGTTCTTACAGATCTAGCTAGTAATGATCTCTCAGATATAGAGAGTAAATAAGAATTAGCCTAATAGCTTGTTTCTTTGAGTTGTACCTGATAGGAGGGGAAAAAAGATGACAAAAGAAAAAAAGAGTCAAATACCTTTTACTTTAATTGTTCTATATACCTGTTATAATTATTTTGTAGTATTTAGTTTGTAGTTTGTGTTCATCTGATCATACATTTTCTCGTAATTACGTGTCCTTTCTGTTTGTGTTTGATTCTCCTTCAATTCTCTCTTTCTCATGTAGATGTATATTATTTTTTTTTGATACGCAAAAATAAATTTTATTAAAACCTAGAATACTACAAATGTGGCAAATTCAAAAGGTTTTAATTGTCCACAATGTAGTTGTATTTTGTATACATTAGTAAAAGCATTTGCCTAAAACTTTAAAATTACTAGTCTACGTATTACTTTGTTATGGATTTGAGCCATCCATAAATATCAAAACAAAAAACTATTTGAGTTGAGCCGATTGTAGAAGGAATGCAAAGGACAACATATAGGGTTTAGTCATGGCGATGGAGGTGATCAGGTGAAAAAGAGAGTATGATCAGTCCTATGGTTTGTGGTTGTTTCTACTTTAAAACTCCATCATTTCCTACTTTCCGCAAAAATAATCTCATTTATAAAAATAATTTTTATCTTGTTCCACAAAAGCAGTTTTTTAATTGATAGCAGTATATAAAATTAATGACACATTATTTTTACTAGCTTTCAGCTTATACAATGGTAGAATTTAGTATGTTTGAACTTCCAAACGCAATACCCTGAGTTTATGAGTCAAATAAATTGCATTTATAAGTCAAATAAATTGTCTATGAAATAAACTGTTTCCTGTCATAAGATCCTATATATATTGCATTTGAACTTTCAAATGTACACACGCATTAATCGCAGTAAATGCCCTCTAACCAAACAAGCGCAAAATGTCTTCAACAAGGATATCATCACTATTTAGTTATCATTCCACCACTATTTAGCTAACCTATTATTAATTTCTAATATTTGTATAAAAAAAACAACTGAGGAAATATTAAATTCCACCGCATAGTAACTGACATTTTGGATTCCAGGAATTCTCATCCGGCCTTCAGAAAAAAAATCCACTCTACAATACAAACTATAACCAAGAGAACTTAACCAAAACATGAATTACTCTCTCCCAACAAACTTCAAAAATTATCCCAAGACAAAACTAATCCAGAAAAGACTCCTCTTAGATATCATAAAAAACCCATTAGGAATCCCCCTTTTCCCTTCACCACTTAAGCTATTTATTGAAACAGTTTTTCGATTTCTTTTATCTTGCTTTATTTTCTTATTCTTCATGACTCCCAATTCACTCGTCTATGTATTACTTTTATGGAACTGAGCCATCCATATATCAAAACAAAAATGTATTTGAGTTGAACCGATTGTAGACGGAATGCAAATGACAAAACATATATAGGGTTTAGTCATGGAGGTGATCAGGTGATGATGCCTGTAATAGGGAGAGAGAGAGAGAGAGTATGAATCCTATGGTCTGTGGTTGTTTGAGTTTGAAGTTTAATACATGTTTTTACTTTGAAACTTCAATTGTACCTAAAAATAATCTCATTTATAATTTTTATTTTGTTCCACATAAGTAGTTCTTTTAATTGATTCCATAATTGAATGACAAACTGTTTATTTGGTTACTAGCTTTTCAAGTCTTACAATAGTAAAGTTTAGTACGTTTGGACATTTAAACATTTCTGTGAGCCAAATAAATTGTGTTTGAAATAAGATGTTTCTGTCAAGTAAGACTATATAGTACATTTGAACTTTCAAATATACAAAAACATTAATCGCACCAAATGCCCTCTATCCAAACAACTATAAAATGTCTTCAAGGATAAATCTCAATTGGATTGCAATCACGAGAACAGTATATATAGTCTCCATATGATGGATTCGGTTAGCATGAAGTTATTTTTTTTGTAAGTTGGTCAATTAACCAATAGAATACTGATACACATACAACCTTGCCTGCGTGTCAGTATTCTATTGGTCAATTAACCAACTTATCCCAAAATAAACTTCATACTAACCACTTCCACATATGATCGAGCAACGAGAGCAAAATTTTTTGTAAAATCTATTATAGGTTGTTGAGAGTATCATTTCGCTATGAGTCGATCTTTGTGTTTTTGAATGAAACTATCTTCCTTGAACTTGATTTTAAAAATATATTTAAGTCTGATCACCTCTTTTCCCTTTTGGCTAATCAGTAAATTCCCATGTTTTGTTCTTTTGAATCATTGAGATTTTCTCGTGCGTTGCTTTCGCTCTTACTTCTTATTTACTTGCTTCTTCAAAATATTGTGGCTCAAAAGGCTGAAAATGCAACATTACATAAATCGTAGAGAAAGGAACTTTTTTTGGTGGCGAATCTGAAACATAATCTTCATCATCAAATGGACTTGTTGGTGGTGAGTTTGTTGGACCTCAAGAGGAGCTTTCTTGAGAAATGTTTTCTTGAAGTGCCAATAGTTCAAAAAATTCATTGCAACTTGATGTCAAATTCTTCTTCAAGTCCCATATATATATCTCGTCAAATATCACATCTGTAGAAACTACAAACTTGTTTGATTATGGGTTTAGAAGTCAGTATCCTTTATTTTCAATAGTATAGCCGATAAATAGCAATTAATTTGTTGCCCTTCTCATCAAATTGTCCCTATTTTGAGAAAGAATTAGTGAATAGGCAACGCAGCCAAATACTTTCAAATTATCCATAAGTGGTGATTCCAAGTTTCAAATGGAGTTCTATTGTGAACAACTTCAATAGGTGATCTATTCAGGATGTAGTTAGCAGTATTTACCGCTTCTGCCCATAATTTTTTCAATGGTCCTTTTCCTTTAACATGCTTCTAGTCATCTCCACAATAGTTCGATTTTTTCCCACAACAATTCCATTTTGTTTGAGGGTGCACCGAACAGTAAGCTGCCGTTGTATGTCATTCTCCTTGCAATAATTTCTGAAAGGTGTGTAGATGAATTCTCCACCTCAGTCAATTCTTAGAGTCTTCATTTGACAACCATTTTACCTTTCTACTAGTGCTTTGAATTTGAATGTTTATGATTTTTGCTCCAAAAAATACACCCACGTCATCATTGTAAAATCATCAATAAAAAGAATAAAGTGCCTCTTGTTATTAAGAGAAGGAGTTCGAGAGGGTCCCCAAATGTTAGCATGTACCAGTTCTAGTGGAGCTTTTGATCGCCAAAAAAACTTTGAAAATGGAAGCATATGCATTTTCCCATAGATGCAGCCCTCACACCTTAATTAGATTGTGAGTTGATGTGAAGAAGTCCAATAATCACATGCTTAATTTTCTTTTAACAACTTCAGCCCTTTGATATTCAAGTGACCACATCTCAAATACCACAAATATGAATTATCAACACTTTCGTTTTAAAAACAAAAATTTGTTCTTGAGCCATTTTAAATGAAAAACTTTGCTAATTTGGGGGGCTATTTCATTTTTTTCACTATGACATTGGTCTTCTTATCAATAATTTTGCAACAAGTATCCTTTTCGTTACAATTACGGATTGCCCGACGTACGCTTAACAAGTTAGTGGCAAGGTTAGCAACATAATAAAATTCACTAATGAACTTTTTGTTACCTCCCTTAATTCGTATGAACTGCGATAACACCTTTTCCTTCGGAATTTGTAGTTTTCCTTTGCCAATCTTAATGTCTGATAAGAAATTATGATCAAGCTCCACAAAAAGATATGAATTTCCCGTCATATGCATTGTTACTGCAACCACTGTCAATATACCACAAATTTGCAGGATCACTATGTGATTTTGTACATTACAAAAATAATTGATCATTTTCGTCTTCTTTTACAAAATTTGCCTCATCCTTTCCCTTTTTATCTTGGAACCTCCAATCTCTCTGAGAATGGTTGAGGAACTTTACATCTAAATCGGCAAGCTCTCGATTCATGATTTAACTTTTTACAAAGAATACAATAAAAGTCATAATTAACACATTTATATGGCATATCATTTCTTTTGTAATTTTGGTTTTGCTGTGAATTTTCTTTTCTTCCATTACATCTACCCAATTAGTTTTCTGATTTTGATGTATGTTCCCTTCCACTTTAATTTTGGCGTCGCCCACTTTCGTGTTGACTTAGATGTCCTCCTTATCCTCTGCTGAAGATCTCCATTTTTGTGTGCATGAAACATCTTTTGTCCATGATCTTTGATATTTAGTGTGGCTTGAATTAGAGCTTGTTTAACATATTGATCAGTAGATCTTTTCATCCTTTATTCATGTGCTTCGGCTTCGAGTGTTACCATAAACTCAAACATAGTGTGCTTTGATAGGTCTTTTGATTGCTCTATAGTAGCAACTACATGATCAAACTTGGTTGGCATGCTTCTAAGAATCTTTTCAACAATTTTCTTGGCAGTGATAATGTCTCCATAGCTTCTGATCTAATTTATGATTTTAGCAATTATTGGACAAATTCACTTGCTTTCATTATAATATTCTCAAAATCTCTCCAAAGTGATTGAAGTTTTAGAGAAATGACTTTCTCAAATCCCAAAAATTGAAACTCCAAAAATTCTAGGATAGATGGATTTACTTACACCTTCATGGATAAATTTGAGAGCACTCGCATCTTTCTTCTTATTAATTTTCCTTGTATATATCCTTTTTGTTGTGAGTTAGTCCAGGCTACAGAGCTTTCAGTTTTTGGTGGTTCTACATATCCGTCTTCAACCACTTCCCATAGATCTTGAAAGATAAAGATAATTTTCATTTGACTACTTCAATATTCATAGTGTTCTCCGTCAAATATAGGGACTTGACTAGGAGAGTAAGCAAACATGGTTGAGGTTGAAGTTGTTGCCATTGAAAAAGCTTATTGGTATGATGTATAAAGCACTACTGATACCAAATTTGTTGGGCAAAGTAATGAAAAACTGCTTTGAAGAAGAATATGTTGGGCTGTACTAAAATTGTATGTACTAGAAAATTGAATTGTAGAGCTGCTGCTGTTGCACTTTCTGTTACTTTATTTTTTAAATTGCATACTAGAAAAGCATTCATGACATCTCTTTATAATAGGCTACAAGCTCTAGAATAATACTCTCTCCGTTCCTAAAAGATTGTCGTTTTAGAAAAAAAAATTTATTTCAAAAAATTTGTCGTTTACAACTTTCGAGGAGAAAAAATTAGTTATTTTCCTATATTACCCCTACCTTCTCTCATTGTCCCAAGAAATTATCTCCCTTGTATTAATAGTTTTCAATTTCTCATAAAGGAGTAGTGATGGAATTTCAAACAAATTTTAATTGTTAAATGATAGTATTAAATGACTTTCTTAATCCATGTGCAAAAATCTTAAACGACAATCTTTTAGGAACGGAGATAGTATGCAATAAAAGTTATCTTCTTTAATAAGGTTTTTCAGAATATGAATCACATGATGGAAAACCAAATATATCACTTGTATGAACTATATTCCCCCAGATCTGTTAATGGCTAATTTGGAACTTTTACTTTTCTACTTCGTTTTTCAAAGAAACTGGTTTTTTCATAAACCTGATATCCTTTTTGCTTTTTCCCACTAGGTCTTCAGCTCATGAACATATCTCCATCTCTTGATCCCTTTTTTTTTGCTTTTTTACTTTCATTTGAAATTTTTATATGGTTTACTTCTTTATTCTTTATTTATTCTTCTGAAATTTAACTTTAATATAAGACTCCATTTCAACGTGGTTAATTTGATATAAAAGGCGTTCTTGTGGATATTGATTCATTAGATTTGAATAATTGGCATCTCTGATTTGACAAATAACCATTTTCATAACAAATTAAATCGACATAGAATAAATATTTTTAATTAAATAACAGTAGTACTTAGGAACAAAATAAAGCCGTGATACTAAAAAATAAAAATAACCACAAAAGGTCATACATAGGGCAAAAGAATTTAACATCTCTCACTCGATCTCTGAAGGATAATAATTAACCACCAACCGGCATTTGTTGCTGCCCGGCCACGCAGCCTCTAGCCATCACTTCATATATCCGCAGATGGTGGTGGTGGGGCAACCAGTGATGCCACTTGGGCAGGAGTACTCGTACTCATTCCCTTAAGTGACTCATCAATCTGCATATCAATCCCTTTCAACTTTCGATCAACGAGGTCTCCGAGATCATTCAAATCTTTCGAACTCAATCTCTCCAGTCCTTTTCCAACAAGGCATTGATTCATAAGCTCGGTTAAATCCTTCTCCCGATTATCCTTGAGAAATTTCTTCATCTTCTCAGTTTCTTTTGCAACCCTTTTCTTCATGAAACTCTCTTGGTTCCACATCTTTCTGGTTCTTTCCACATCAGGAGCCCTCTCAAATTGTGTAACGACGCGTTCAACCCCAAACTGGTTGGGCCAAACCTCTGGTTTGGAGTCATAGGGGCTGTATATTACCGCGCATGCGTCTACGCCACACAGGGTACTTAGTTCTTCAACTTTCTTAAGAAAACCCTTCTTTCTTTTTTTAAAGCATGCTTTTCTGGCGCTGTCATTATTGACGAAGGCAAGCTCCACCCTCTTCCTAGTCATTTCTAAATTAGAGTACGATAAAAGAGGCAAAGAATTTAGACAATATGAAATTTTAGAACACAACAACTTGTGGGTGATCTTGTTCCAAATGACTGTTGCTTTATATAGAAGCGTAGAAGGATAAAAATTCAACGGTAAGATTTGCACATTAATTACGGTTGAGATAAGGATGAATTTAATACTCGGACCCTTTTTATCTGTCTGATGAATATTATCTGTCATTTTTTATGGTTTATAAATTTCAACGAAGCATTAAATGCTTAATTAATTTTCTATACTACTACTTTCGTTTCTAAAAGATTATCGTTTAAAATTTTTATACATGAATTAAGAAAGTATCATTTACCAAATAAAATTTGTTTAAAATTCTATCATTACCCCTTTATTAGAAGTTGAAAGTTATTAATACAAGGGAGAAAATTTTTTGGGACAATGAGAGAAGGTAGGGGTAATATAGGAAAGTAAATAATTTATTCTTCTCAAAAGTTATAAACGACAAGCATTTTGAAACAAATTTTTTATTCTAAAACGATAATCTTTTAGAAATGGATAGAGTATCTTTTATACTTGTTTCTCTCTTATCTTTTCGATAAATTTTGAAAGGTTAATATTAAAATTTTATACTCAATTTAATCAATTAGATAAAGCATTAATTGTATTTTTTTTAATATATGTGTATAACCTTAAAACGTCAATTTAAACAGGATGATGGGTACTATGTTTAGTACAAAACAAAGTTAGTACTATGTTTAGTACTCCATCCATTCTTTAATATAAGTCGTTTTAAAGTTGTGCACAAGTATTAAGGAAATGACTGTATAGCATTAAATATAATATTAATTGTCTATATTATCCTTATATTGGAAAAAAGATAGTGATATTTATTTGACAAAAAATAGTGAAAGAATCAAAATTATATTTATTATTTAGAATAATATTAGAAACTATGTAATTAATGTTTACTTAAAATTTTTAAACGATTTATATCAAAGAATAAAAATAATTCTCAAAAACAAATTATATGAAGGAACGGATAGAGTACTGAACATAGTACTCCAACTCCACTATGTTTAGTACTAACTTTATTTTCCCAATAAATTATAGAAATTTATTTAGTACTATGTTTCTAAACAAAGCCACGACCAAATAGTAGCAGTATTACCCCAATAAATTATAGACTAAACAATTATTTTGGTCTTTGTACTCTATAGTTGCTTTCAATTTTATTTATGTACAATTTTTTTATAATAGTCCTTACACTCTAAAATAGAGGAACAATTTAGTCCTTTTAAAAAAAATTATGATGCGGCTTTTTAAAAAATATAAATAAGTGTCAATATGGATAAACTTTTTTTTAGTAAGGATAAACAAATTTTTTTATCACTTTTTTTTGTGACAACCCAAAAAATTTAGAAAATCTTGAATAATTAAATAAAGGTTAAAGAATAAAACTTAAATTGAAAATAGAGGATTAATTAAAAATTTTAAAGAACCTATACGGTTTAATTTGAATTTTTAAGCAATGTAAAGAAATTAAATGAGAATGATAGAAATTTTGAAAAGTAAAAAAGGGATTATATATGTATGTAGAAAAAAATTTTATTTAAGGAAATTAATTTCAAATGAAGATATTAACATTAAAGAGAATGAGCTAATTATATTTTTAGTCAAATAAGAGGAATGATTAATTAAAATTAATCATACAAGTATGAATAAAAAGTTTAATTATAAAAGCTTGTGAAAAATTATGCCTTAAATGGTAATTTAATAAAACTCAAAAATATTAAATTGGGAGAAGTCAATGATGGTGGGCCCCACTAGGGTGTGATAATTGGTGATGATGGTTAGAAAATTTTTAGGAAATTTCCTTGAGGTGGGGAAATGATTATTTTGCCCAAAAGAAAATTGTTAATAACTTTTGTGCCTATGAAGGAAATTGCTAGGAAATTTCCTAGTAATGGGGAAGTGACTATTTTGCCCCAAGTGAAATTTGGTAATGACCATGACATTCTTGAAGGAAATTTACTAATTATAGTTAGATGACAATTTTGTCCTTAAAGAAAATTGATCATGACCAATATGTCTTATGAAGAAATTTTCTTGAGATGACTTAAAGACCAACTTTCCGTTCCCTAGATATAGCTAAAGACCATTTTGCCCTTGGTCTTGAATTCCTACAAATTGGAAGCCTTATAACCTAATTTTATATATTAGGTCTAAGAAATAATTAACCTAAGTGTTATCATTAGTTGAGATTTTTAGTATTTAAATTACATACTAGTAAATTTACTTAAGAGATTTATTTTATACCTCTCAACTAATTAATTTTTATAACTTAATCAAATCAAGTCTAACGGGGTTATAAAAATTAGATGTACATGAGTAATTATCTAAATTTCAAAATGAGTGGAATAGAAACTCTAATTAAGTAATTAGGGTGAGAAAAAAATTTAGGTATTGGGCCATGCTATTTTACATGGCCCAAACTGTAAGATCCCAAATTTTATGAATAAAGATTTAATTTCTCAAAAAAAAAATTTATTAAGGTTTGGATTTGATATAATATTATAGTTGTGAGTAATATTTACAAATTTTGCAAAGTAAGCAAGTTGACATAAAATATTCGATTGGTCAGAAAATATTCGTTTTATTAGGAAATATTTGTACGACGGCACAATCATTGGTGGACCCCACAGCGAAATTACTGTCGGAGTTAGAAAACGATAGAAATATCTTTTTATAAAAATAATGGCGAAAATTTTACCGTTAACTGTTGAAATACTCGGTGATAAAAGTACAATAATACGCGTGGTTGCATAGTAGCACACGGTATTGATTATTGATGCTTACGTGAGAAGTCACTCAGTTTATTTCATTTATTACAACAATAATTGCTGCATAATATCTCACATTATTGATTCAATTATTGCCACAATAATTTTATAATATTAAATCAATAATTGAGACGATAAAGTTATTCATATTATTATTTACATTATTGACGATGTCTAGAAAGTTCTGTCGAAGAAAGGGGTTTGGTCACTGTGACGCCCCTAAAATTAGGTATACATCACCCATCTTGGGTCGCCAGATACATGGTACAAAATACAAATAAAACTTAATTATACAACTGTCGTGTAAAATACGACAAAACATAAGCTTTAAGTTTAAATACAACACTTTCTTCTAAACAAGATTCAAACTCAAAATAAGTCCTCAATACATTTATTTTCACACTATTTCATAGAATAGTGAGGACTACTAATGCTGTCGTCTGAACCGTCATTCCATTCCCCGACTAGTCCCCGCTACGTTCTCATTTCCTAAAGAGAACAATGAAAACAAAAGGGTGAGCTCAACTAGCCCAGTAAAAAATATTATGACTTAGATAATGCAGAATAAATTATCATTAGCCTTCAACAGTGTTAAACTGATAAAATATAACAAACATCAAGTTTAACTGCAGCGGAACAAGCAATCCATTAAAAGAGTCAAATAGAGAATAAAGTCTACTATCTTTTATGATTTAAAAGGTTTTTCATTACTTTTATCGCTGGGACTCAGCTTAATAAATAATTCACATCATCCCTGAACTACGGCCAAGGATATTCATTAGTATCACAACCATAAGTTATCCATGCACTACGGGCCAAGGATATTCGTATATTCATCAATGGTCATGATCATGCCAACAACTGTCCATCAATGCACTACGGCCAATGAGGACTTTTACCACATTATTTGTAACATTACGGTCATGATTACACCGAATAATCCCTAGTTATAATCATACCAAGTCCATCTATGCACTACATGCCACAGATGACTTTCAACAAAATATAAACATGAGGATAATGACAATGATATAAGAATTCAATAAAACAAGTTCAAGAATTAATTAATCCAGGAACCAATAACGTCCAAATTATCAACATGATACTGCTTTGTACAGTAAAATTCAAGAATGTTCAGAAGAATATTTCCATAAAAATATACTGGATGAAGCGCAAATATCAAGGATATTCCACTAATTTCATGGAGTATAAAAGCCGAAACTTTAACCAACTGAGTATAATAAAGAATGGAATAACAAAAGAAATTATCAGGCATGCGATAGACCGCACAGACAGGTTATTCCAATATAATAATAAATAACGGAACCAGGTCATGCGTAAACGCACCGACAGGATATTCCGACAGAATAATAAATAATAGAACCAAGTCCGGCGTAAACGCACAGACATGATATTCTGACAGAATAATAAATAATGGAACCAGGTCCGGCGTAAACGCACAGACATGATATTTCTACAGAATAATAAATAATGAAATCAGGTCCGGTATAAAACGCACAGACAGGATTTTCCAACAGAATAATAAAGAAAGGTATAATAGAAGAATTTCACCAAGTATAGGGTAGCCCGCGTATACAGGTTATTCCAACAGAATAATAAAGAATGGAATAACAAAAGTTCTCTTCATGAATAAGAAAGAAAGAATACCATTTACGAGTACAACAAATAATATCCCTTACCATAAAAGAAACTTGATATCGGAGTAGTGAAATAGCAGAATATTTTTTTTCTTTCTCTCTATAGTTTCTCTCTCTAGAGTTTCAGTGAATTCGTAAGAAAATAATGAAGGAATGAGCTTCTATTTATAGAAAAATAGACTGCATAGTAACTAACTCATGAACGGTCTAGATTGATTTACTTTAATCTGACGGTCCATATTAAAAGCAAAATCTTTTAAATAAAATATATTCTATTCTATTTATAATCTAATAAAACGAATAACTTTATAAAAGATTTTACTATGCAAACACTATGTAGGCACTATGTAAATACTATGCATAATAAAATATAATATATTCTAATTATTGTCTAATAAAACAGATAACTTTATAAAAGTATTCTGTTTTATATAAAAAGATTTTACTATTAGCCTAATAAAATGAATAACTTTATAAAAGTATTCTGTTTTATATAAAAAGTTTTTCTGTTTTATTACATTAATAATACCAATAAAATAATACTGAGTGACTTATCACGTAAGCATCAATAATCAATACCGTGTGCTACTATGCAACCATGCATATTACTGTACTTTTACTACCGAGTAGTTCAACAGTATTAATGGTAAAACTTTCGCCGTTATTTTCATAAAGTATTTTTGTCGTTTTCTTAATTCGACAATAATTCTGTTGTGGGGCCCACCATTGATTGTGTCGTCGTATGAATATTCCCTATTAACACGAATATTCCCCGACCAATCGAATATTATATAGCAACTTGCGTACTTTACAAAATTTATAAATATTACCCACAACTATAATATTGTATCAATTTCACTCCATAATATTCAAAAAAAATATTTATAGAAAATTCATTTTTATTTATAAAAGTTGGGGTCTAACAGTCACCTAATAATTACGTGCCAATAGGGAGAAATCCTTATCGAAAAGCCCCCTCTTTCCTGGTAATGATCTGGTTGTTCATTGAAATTTAACTAGGCACACTTAGAAGGGGGGTTGAACAAGTGTGGGAGCAATCTATGACCAATTTTTAATTCTTAGATCAAGCTACTATATTTATTAATTCAGTTTGCTGAATTAATATAGTCTACTGAAATGACTAAATATCCTGCTGAATTTATAATTTAAATGAAATACTTTGTGTTAAAGAATTATCTTAATATAATACAAATATTCAAATTTTAATTATTAAGATAATTAATTAATCTACGTGAGTAATGCAAGTAAAAAAAATAACACCAAGATTTTTTACGTGGTTCAGCTATTACCCTCTATAATAATAGCCTAGTCCACGTCCAATACCAACTAGTATTGGAGACTCACTTTATTTATTTCTTTATAAATAAACACTGATTACAAAACAAATTTTTATAATAAATTAATAACAATTAATTTCTCTTGAGCACACTTGCTCCTTATGCACCTATGCACTCTTCAAACACCTTTGCTTCCTTGAACCTGTTTGTAAACCTTTTTTCTAATCCACTAGGATTAACACCTTTAGACTACACTTAGTCTAAAACAGAAAATTCAATACAAATATAGAGGTCTATGATCAATGCAAGAATAATCAATTTAACAATTAAAGGCTCAACTATATGCAATGATCAATTAGCACAAAAAGATAAACAATTAATTTCTTACCAAATACCAGCTCAAAGATATCAGAAATAAATTGCTTAGCTGCTCAACGATTTGCACCAATCAAATAACGTTGCTCGATAAATATCAGTAATTAGTGCAATAATAAATTCGTGAGTTGTCTCAAATCTCATAAATGAACTCCTATTTATATAGCCCACGATAGTTACCGTTATTAAGAATTACATTTGTTTTTATTAGTTCACAAAATCAGGTTTGTTTAAAATCATTCTCCAACGGTATATAAATCCACAACAACAAAGGTAATGTTTATCCAAATAACAAATTCAATTCTGTTTAGTATTTGAGATAAATATAAACAACCCTTTAACAGATATCCCACTTTCAAAAACAGCTTTGACTTTATCTCTCTATATATCAAGTGGCGTGTGACATCAAAAAAGAGACTGACGTGAGACATTAAACTTTTTAGACTTCCAACATTCAAGGCATTAGAGTCCCAAGACTCTATAATCATTATCCTTGTAAACCGTGCACTTACATATCATATTCCAAAGGTGTATAACTGGCATGCACAAGTGAAACACTTATATATATACTCAACATTTTACACGGATGTCCATTAGACTTTCTAAGCATGCATAATACATATATGTCCACGTGTATGCTCTCAACTGATTTCAGGATATAACCCACGGACTAATGCATGTGAAACATATAATATACACATGTAATATATATCAAATAAAATATTAATCCCTTTTTGTACTTGATGATATATATTAATCTGATCTTATTTTATTTTTGGAAAAACATTTTTCATCATTTATCATTTAAGACATATAACAAATTACAAATGATATGTCCTAGAGCCTTTAAATGAAAAATCAATTATTTTGCAATTGGCCTTACATTTAGTTTTTCTAGTAAAGAAAAACTCTTCAATCCAATAAATGTTCCTTATCATCAGATACCTGAAATGCCATAAAACAATTTAGCATACGAATAATTCATCATCAAAACTTAGGGATAAAATATGACTAGGTCAACATTCTCCCCCCTTTTGATGATGACAACCAAAAACCTTTTAATTCCCATTAACTCCCCCTATGTTCATGCATACAATATAATTAGCTCCCCTAAATTCATGCATCAATATCATTTTCAAGAATCTCATAATAACTAACTGAAATTCGATTTCAGTAAATCCTAAAATTCCCCAATTATCTAGGAAGTACTGCAATCATGTTAGTTCAACATTTATCAAATATTCAAACTGCTAACATAACATTAAAAATTAAACAAAATAAGTCTGGTGAACACAAATCCAAGTCTTTGCAATCAAAATCAATAAATAAACCCCATAATTTCTCCCCCTTTGTCATCAAACAAAAGGGAAAGAATTACTATTCGAGTTCTACCACTGCTGCACGTTGTTCATCTCTCTTGGTGAAGTAAGGGCGATGATTGACATGGTGAATCCGTTCAGGAAGGGTAAAATCAGTAGCAAAATGAGGAGGACGGGGAATAAAAGTTCCAGGTGGTAATGGCACGTCAAGAAATTCACCAATGTACTCAGCGAGCCAATTACAATGAACCCATTCTATAACCGTAGAATGCTTACGATGCATATGTAACTTAGATCCTACATCATTGAAACGCGTAGACATGAACTCAACCAATTCTCCAACCTGATTGCTAACAAACTTGATCTCCTGACTCAATTGACAGGCATTCCGGTTAAGTCTTCGTTGCATAACATCTGCCAAAGCAGTGGTCTGCAATTCGAACCCTGCTTGTAAGTCAATAAACTCATCCTCAAAATTTTGATACATTTTGTTAATCTCGGGAGCACCCAAAGGCAATTTGCCTTTCTCCAACATAGACATACGAGTGTTAAGGCCAGACATCTCAAGTTGCATTTTTTCTTGATTACTAAGAACCAGTTTCAATATTTCAACAATCTCAGAAGAAGATTGAGTAGGGGGCAACCGGGGAAGATGAAATTGAGATTGTAGGAATAAAATTATTAGAATGGACACAAACAAACTGACCATCAATCAAATTAATGCGAGACTGCTTGAGAGTATGAACACTGAAAGAATCATTCAACACAACAGAAATTTTATTTTCAAAAGAAAGTTTAAAATGATTGAAGAAAGTAGTGAGTGCAGCACTGTAAGGCAGACAAGTTTTTAATTTTTGCAAATAGCTCATCATTTGATAAAGCATCAGTTGAGACAAATTGAAAGACACACCTTTTAAAATCATAGCAACAACAATCAAATCCTGATAAGTAAAATCAGCCCCTCCACCTAAACGGGGTAAAAGATTAAACCGAATCAAATGATGAAGAACACAGGAAATAGGAAAGACATCTACGGTTTTTGGAGTAAAAAAATCATTCAACAAAGGATAATTCATAACACTCTGTAATTGTTCCAAAGGGGTGAATGGAGAATGGACAGCCCCTTTTCATGTAAATGGACAATTACCAGTGAATGGGATGTTTAAAATACTGCCGAAATCCATAACAATAAAATACAAAGACTTTCCTTTAACAAAAGAGGTGTAAAACTCCCCATGGAATTCTAGATTAGTATAAAACTGTTGCACAAGTCTAGGATATGCAACTGATGGTGGAAAAAGCATGGAAGACATACCACAAGATTCAAACAGATTTTTCAAAGGAGACTCTTGATAACAAATTTGGTCCACAGATTTTTCATAAACAAATTATTTCGAAAAAACGACAGTTCTAAACCGTACCTCATAAGCATTACTTATAAAGAATTTTTCAGGAAGGTCGGAGGAAAGGTTAGGGTTTACCGAAACCGATGGAGGAGTGAACTCAGCATTACAAGATAGGATTGTTGACTGTCGTCGCCGAGAGGGTCCAGATGATTTTGACAAGGAGGGACTGAAGGTTGATTTGTCAGAAGACGAAGAGTCCACATACTCAATTTCCTCAGACACGACCTTCTTCATTTTTCTTTACTTTCGTGAAGGTCCGACAGTCGATTGAGAAGGGACCGGCGTCTGATCGCCGTCAGAATCCATCATCGATCTCTTATGTGTTCGAGTTCTCATGATGTTTGAAGGTAATGTAAGAGAAGACGAGCGTAAAGAGAGAGAGAGATAATTAGAAAACACAAAGTTGGAGAAGTGAAAAGTGAGAGATAGAAGAATAAATAAAATGAACAGATGCATGTATGAAGTACATCCCTACACGCCTACGTCTCCCAAGAAACTCAGCCGACTTGTCTTTTCGAATTTCAAAAAACTCATCATGGCAAATATTTAGAATACCGTGTCCATAATTTAAGAATTTTAATGGGCAGCCGAAAAATCACAATATCGAATATCCCAGATTTTAGTAGTTATTAAGATAGGCATGCATAATAGGATAATATAACGATAATGTGGATTTAAAAAGATTTAAGCGATACACATCCCAAGTTCTCTTCGCAGCATGCAAAATCTATCTTCACTTAATGATTTGGTAAAAATGTATGCGATTTGATTTTCAGTGGGAATAAAAATTAGTTTAATAAAACCTTTTGACACATTATCTCGTAAAAAATGATGTCTCACTTCAATGTGTTTTATACGTGAGTGTAACACAAGATTTTTAGAGATATCTATAGCACTAGAATTATCACAATATATAGGCACACATTCACATAATATGTCAAAATCACATAGGGTTTGTCTCATCCATAATATTTGAGAACAGCAACTTTCTGCAGCTAGGTATTCCCCCTCAGTAGTTGAAAGAGCCACTGAGGTTTTCTTTTTACTATGTCATGATACAAGACTTTGTCCCAAGAAAGTACAAGCACCACTCGTACTTTTTCTATCAATTTAACACCCTGCATAGTCACCATCTGAATAACCTATTAGTTCAAAATTATTGCAAATCGGATAAAATAACCCTAAGTTAATTATTGCACTTAAATATTTCAAAAAAAATTTAACAGCATTTAAGTGTGATTCTTTGGGTTTTGCCTGAAATCTTACACACAGACAAACGCTATACATTATATCGGGTCTAGAAGCAGTTAAGTATAGTAAGCATCCAATCATACCTCGATATTTTGTTATATCAACATTAATACATTTTCAATCAGTGGTGAGCTTTATTGATGTGCTCATTGGTGTACCTTTCGAGTTAGATCCTTCAAAGCCAAATCTCTTGAGTAGTTCTTTTGTGTATTTGGTTTGATAGATATAAAATCCTTCCTTTATTGCTTAGTTTGTAGTCCAAGAAATAATTTAGCTTCCCATTAAGCTCATGTCAAATTCTTTATGCATGCTCTTGGAAAACC
>CM029017.1:20338548-20545230 GCA_016801055.1 Panax notoginseng
CCCACTGATGTGCCTCTCCATTTCCCTCTAACAGCTTACAGTGATGAAAAGCATGTGAAAGCTGCACAGCAATGGCAGCACAACATAACTGGTGTGGGCCAAAGGTTTAATAGTGTACATGAATTTCGTGAGGCCTTGCGCAAATATGCTATTGCACATCAGTTTGCTTTTAGGTATAAGAAGAATGATAGTCACCGAGTGACTGTTAAGTGCAAAGCTGAAGGCTGTCCATGGAGGATCCATGCATCAAGGTTGTCAACCACCCAATTAATATGTATTAAGAAAATGGATTCAACACATACATGTGAAGGGACTGTTGTAACTACAGGGAATCAGGCAACAAGAAGTTGGGTGGCTGGTATCATTAAGGAGAAGTTGAAGGTTTTTCCAAATTATAAACCCAAGGATATTGTTCATGACATAAAAAAGGATTATGGTATTCAACTCAACTACTTTCAGGCTTGGCGTGGGAAAGAAATTGCTAAGGAGCAGCTTCAGGGTTCCTATAAAGAGGCATATGGTCAGCTACCAGTTTACTGTGAGATGATCATGGAGACAAACCCTGGTAGCCTCGCTACTTTTACCACTAAGGATGACTCTAGCTTTCATCGCCTCTTTGTATCATTTCATGCCTCAGTATATGGTTTTCAACAAGGCTGCCGGCCTCTTCTTTTCCTTGATAGCGTACCCTTAAATTCAAAGTACCAAGGAATGTTGTTGGCTGCAACTGCTGCTGATGGGAATGATGGTCCTTTCCCTGTTGCTTTTGCTGTAGTAGACACAGAAACCGATGATAACTGGCATTGGTTTCTAGTACAACTCAAATCTGCATTATCAACATGTTGTGGTATTACGCTCGTGGCAGATAAAGAGAAGGGGCTGAAGGAGTCAATTATGGACATATTTCAGAATGAGGATGTGTACCATGGATACTGTCTGCATTACCTTTCAGAGCAATTTATAAGAGATTTGAAAGGCCAGTTCTCTCATGAGGTTAAGCGTCTCATGGTTGAAGATTTGTTTGCTGCAGCTTATGCACCTAAGCCTGAGGGATTCCAAAGATGTGTTGAACGCATCAAAATTATTTCACCTGAAGCTTACAACTGGGTTATGCAAAGTGAACCTACGCATTGGGCAAATGCATTCTTCCTTGGAGCAAGGTATAACCATCTGACATCAAACTTTGGGGAGCTGTTCTACAGTTGGGCATCAGATGCACATGAATTACCAATAACTCAGATGGTTGATGCTATACGGGGTAAGATAATGGACGTAATTTATACCCGAAGGGCAGAATCCAATCAATGGCTAACGAGGCTAACTCCGTCTATGGGGGAACAACTAGGAAAGGAGAGTGTTAAAGTTGGTTCACTTCAACTATTAATTTCAGCTGGTAACAGCTTTGAGGTTCGTGGCGACACCACTGAAGTTGTTGACCTTGATAACTGTGCTTGTAGTTGTAAAGGATGGCAGCTTACTGGGTTGCCTTGTTGCCATGCAATTGCCATTATGGGTTGCCTTGATCGTGATCCATATGATTATTGTGCTAGATACTTCACCACTGAAAACTACAGGTTAACGTATTCTGAGTCTGTACATCCTATCACGAATGTTGATAGGCCCGTGAATGATTTCTCTCAGGGTGCAGTATCAGTAACTGTAACCCCTCCTCCAACTCGTCGCCCTCCTGGCCGGCCCACTACCAAGAAACTTGGCTCAAAAGAGTTAGCTAAACGTCAACTCCAATGCAGCAGATGCAAGGGTACTGGGCACAATAAGTTAACTTGCAAAGATTCATTGGAGTGTTAAACTGAGTAAGTGTATAATTTGAGATGTTTTTCAGCTCTCAACTTTCTACTATAACTATTTCCGCTCCATGGATAAATTGCATCACTTGCTCATCAGACACGTACTTCTATTTGGTGTTCGTGAAAAACATGATATCACGCTCCATGTGAAAATACATGCTTTGCTAGTTTTGATCTTGTGAAATTTACTTGTCAATTTGTTGGTCCCTGTGTTGAGGTTACTTGTTCACTCTTCTTTACACACTGGTAGTGCTTGACAACTATTTGAATGCCAGTGACCAGCTTCTAATTGTTTATATAGATCTATGAAATATTGATATGCCAATTAAATTTTACTCCCTCCGTTACAATATATATGATCAATTTCAGTCAGTAGGGTATATAGTAGTTAGGAGATGCTGTATTGATGTTAAAAAATCTAAGTTATGAATGCGTCGTGCAGTCGTGCTGCAAAAGAATAATTTTTTTAAAAATAGTCTTCATGCCTGTTTTATAAAGATTCTGATTCATTTTCCTGTGAAATTTATTACAAGATATGTGAAATTTGTTTTTAAGAATTCGTTGAGAAAGGAGTTGGCTCATGTACACATCTTGATAAGCATGAGTTGTAGCTAAATATCCTTTTTCTCAAGTGAACATGGATTAAATTCATAATATTTCTTTTTGGGTGTTCTTCTTTGGTCCTTCTTTCTACTACAAATTAATTCTTATTAGTTGTGCTTTATTAAAAAAAAGAGGAATTTTAGAATTGGAAATGGCTAGTTAAGATCCAATGGCTGGAGTACTGAAACTCAAGTAGCAAACAAAAAATGCTTCCTGCGTTAGTTTGGCACGTTTAGTTCTCTGTTATTTCTCTGCACAGCTAGAATTTAATTATTGTTCTGTCAGGGTCAGGGAGAAAAAGAGAAGAATAGCTGAATAGGTACCATTTCAATGGAAATTACAATTGGAGAAAATAGGACTCATTTTTTTCTTGATAAAGGGAGTTTCATTCAGGAAGTGGGTTCAAAATATCAATAAAACCCGCGAGATTATGTCCCAACTAAGTCCTGTGATCTAGCCAGAAAATTTACCAAGCACACTTATCTAACATTAGTTTTTCTACCCTTAAATGACAATGTATAGATGTGCTATTAGTATGTTTATATTTAAAACGTCTACTTTTTTGTGCAACAGCCGACAATACCAAGCCGGTTTTACACGTGTTTTAGCTTTGTTTTAGATCAGTTACATAAAATATTTTGATGCTATTGAAGTAATTATTTGAGTTTCGTCGTCTGCTTTCAGGATTGCTTTAATTGGGCTCTACCAATACCTGCACTTCAGTGGGAATCTTCTGGTTGGAGTTTGTGTACTACTATGAAAGTTTTTCTAGCCTTTTGCCTCTTCGAGAGTGTTTCTAACTTGTTCTTTTTGCTTCAAATTATTACCAGTCTGAATAATATTTAGAAATAATCTTAGGAAAGTAGGCTTAAATGAGGTAAATAACAAGGATGAGCTCGTTACTTTGCTTGTAAATAACAAGGATGAGCTCGTTGCTTTGCTTGTATGATGGAAAGAGCTTTTGATGATTATGGATCTGCTGGTGTTCCTCCGATTTCTTCCTTTATAGTTTTCTTGTTCCTCTCTCTCTCTCTCTCTCTCTCTCTCTCTCTCTCACATACTAGCATGCATGAGAATCCCCGGCTTTCCTTGTGTTACTATTTGTAGGGGTACTACAGATGTACTAATTACCCAATGCGATGAAGATGCTGAGGAGTGAAAGCTTGTGGGACTGCATTATGTACAATTAACCGTTTAATTGTTCAAAAACATCTCATCTGCTACAAGCATAATAGAATTGGCATTGTGGTGGATTTAGAAAGGGAAACAAATCAAAAGAACAAAAGAATTTTATGGAATTGATAGAATTGGAGCTCACTATGCACCCTTTCATATGTTATGTATACAGCTATTTTCTCTAATCTTTTTCCTCCCTTTGGTAATTGATTGAATTTTTATTCATATACTTGCGTAGGTGGTTGTACCAAAGTATTAAAAAGTCAAGGACACGTATATTGGAGTTGATAGTAAAGGCACAAGGGAAAAGTTTTCCTTGTACCCCACTGTTTGTTTAAGACTCACCAAATTATAGTACTTGTTATAGTACACTGTCGTATATAAGATGGGTAGTACAGTTCGTTAATGCAAATTAAACTTTAAACTAATGTTTCTGGTACTGGCATGTGTACTACAATTTTTCTGCTATATATGTACTGTTTTGCAGGACAATAACATTAGAGTAATATACAACAAAATTATACCACACAAGGGTCACAAACCTCATTGTGGTGGTGTTACCTGGTGGTGGACCGCGGCAGCTGGTGGCGGCGCTACAATTGTTTGCAGAAGATGTTGGCACAATATCTTTGCCTCGCATCTGTAAAGGTAGCAAATGAGAGAGGAAAGACAGGGACGAGACGGAGCATGAGATGGACCATTCAACACTTGTATTCTGGTGTTGCTGCCCATTCTATGCACTGCCTCTTCCCTGGCTTCTCTCTCTCTCTCTCCGTCTCTGTCTCTGTCTCTGTTGTCTCTGTCTCTCTTTCATCATGCAATAGAGTTTTGATTCTCAAAGGTTTTAGGGCATTTGTAAATTAAGTTCATCTCACACTTGTCTACACAAACTCCAGTTCATTAAAAGAATTGTGTTTGATGTGTGTTCCAAGTACTCCTCTGTTCCATATTATTTGATCATTGTTCACTTTTCAAGTCAATTTAATAGACTTTTAAACTCAAAATTGATATAGATTTTTTTAATTTTAATCAATACAACGATGAATGTTGTAAACTATCTAAAAAGTATTATTTATTTGTAAGTTTTATTATTTCATAATTTTTAATGAGTCATCTCAATTTTGAGTTTGAAAATATCTTAAATTGGCTTGTCAATAATAATTATATATCAATAAGTCTAGCTGTATAACCCTGTTTTTGTATGTGTATCCAAATTACACTTAAAACACTATATTTTGTAAAAATTCCTGTTTGAATAAATACTATACATTTTTTGGAGTCAAACAAAAAAAAAATCGCCTGTCCAATAATCCTGTCCAGCTTTTCTGTCTGTGTAGAATCACTCATTTTATATATATATATATATATAATCATTATTACCTGCTACAAACATCATTTATTATTATAGTATAGTATAACTACCATGAAATCCAAGCATCACCCAACCAAAAATATACTACCTTCGTCCCAACTCATTATTAACTTTTGAAAGTCGTGAACCTCATAACTTAGATGATTCTTCAGAAATTATGAAACAATAAATATTATAATTATTAATTGTTAATTTATATATCATGAGAAACTTCGAAACACATTTTCAAATAAAATAATTTGTTAAGAGTTCTACTATACATCGCGAATGTGTTCAGCCGAATTATGATTGTGACGTATATGATATATGTAAGAATTAAGAATAATTTCATTTTAATTTATTTTATCTTATCGCATACACTTTTAATCTAATTTTATCAAATATTTATCGACATGTATATCATTTTCTATTTGTTAATATGTTTGAATATTGTCCAAAATTACAGTCAAAATTCTTTATTCTGAAACACTATTTTAGCCTTTAATTGCAATCACGACTATTTTAATTAAATTAATATATATGGAGAATACATATCTTTTTGAGAGTTTTTTTTATCAATAATAATTTATGATTTGTAGTGAAAGAGAAAAAAATTTGAAAACTATAGTTAAAAAGAGAAAAGGTTGGTGAAATGAGAGAAAGTTGAAGTATAATAACACAATTATTATTATTTTTGAGCGACAATAATGATATATGTATGTATATTTTGGATCTATTATCATGAAGTTAATTTTATGGTACTGATATGTAAAGAAAAAAATCATCTTTCGTCTGCGTATCGATATTATATTGGTCAATTGATTAAAGTTAATATCACGCTATAAAAATATTTTAGTGCGTAACTATATTATAGAGTGTGCGTATAACATTATTTTAACATTTTTATTTTAAAATTTGTAATCTTTATTTATAAAAGGGACAATAATATTTTCAGCATTGCAAATAATAATTCAACAAAATATATATCATGCATGTTTGTATTTTGAATAAATTATGAGCTAGAAATATTACTGAACTTATAAAACCACAATTTTTTAAATTTATTTTTCCACATCTATTATATCTTATGAATGAATTGTGATCTTATAAGCCCTAAATTAGCTTTCAATTTCAATTCCCCCTTCCCTCTTTACCAAATGTTTCATCTTTCAATTCAAACCAAATAATGCTGATGAAACAACAAGTCTCCTCCATCTCCACTTCAATCACAGCCGGCGGCACCTGCGGCCACTGCGGCCTCGAGGAACGGCGGTTCCTCCACCACGTCCACCACCGTGGAATCTTTCGCCGCCTCTGCACCAACTGCCTCCTCCGCCTCCACCCCCATTCCTTCTGCCCCACTTGCTTTGTCGTCTACGAATCTCCCACCACTCTCATCCCCCTTCGGTCAAACGACGCCGTCTCCTGCTTCAAATGCTACTCCTCCTCCCACATCTCCTGCGTCGGTCCAGCCCCCAATAAACCCTACAATTGCCCCCTTTGCAGTAACCCTAATTCTCCAATCTTCGTCGTAAAAGATTCAAAAGACCAAGAAGGATGTAAAGAAATCGATAAAAAGGCTGCTAGGGTTTTACTCGCGGCGGCGAAAATTGCCGCCGGTACCATGAATAAGGCGGCAGCGGCGGCCAAGGTTGAGGCGGAGCGAAGGGCCAAAGAAGCGGCTATTTCGAGGAAAAGGGCGAAGGAGGCCATGGAACACTTGGCCTGCACTGAAGCTACGGAGAAATTGAAGAAGGATTTGGGTTCTGGTAATTATAGAAATGCAATTGCGAGCAGCGTTGTTGGGAATGTGGGGGAAAAGAATTTGTTTGGTGATCGGAGTAGAATGGATAGACTAGATAATTCTAGTGCGGTTTTGGCGGCTTTTAATGTTGTGGAATTGAAGGAGAAAGCGAGACTAGAAAGGGTCAAGTCAGAAATTGGAGTTTTGGGTGTTAATGGTGATCTGAAGACGATGAAAATTGAGGAGAAAGTTCAGAATAATGGTGCCGGAGATGAAAAGGAAAAATACGGTCAGCATTTGAATAATAGCTCTGCACAAACTGAGAGAGTGAGCAGTGACTTGCTTCCAGTTTTGAAAGTGGAAGCTGTTGCTGTTTTGAATGGGGAGCAACCGCAGTATATGCATAACAATCATGCTAGAGATGGGAATGTTGGCTCACAACAATGATTTGATTTCTTGGGAATATTAAAGGAATGACTTGATGAAACCAAGGTGCGTGATTTTGTTCTCGTAAAGTGTTTTATGTAATTGCAGGTGACTCAGAGGCTTATGGCATTGTCTCTGTGAGTTGTATCTGATAGACAATAGTCAGTTTTTGTTAAGATTTAGTTCACAATGCCTAGTACTCGTATGTAGAGATTATGAAGAACACACTTTATGGTTATGGATTCTAGCTTTGTTTGGCGAAGTCAAATTTGATACTTTGTGTTCATCTCAAATAGTTCCAATGACAAATTCTCTTTCTGTGTTTTGTGTTCAATTCTCCTTTTCTGGTCATTTATGTCACTACTGTCATTATTTATTAGTCAACATTGCCACCCTATCTCACGTACTTGTGATGTGTTGTGTATACATTTGTAAGAGAATTTGCCTAAAATCTAAAACAATAGGTTTATGTAGCACTTTATTATGGATTTGAGCCACCCATCAAAATTAAAAAGGATTTGAGCCGAGCCAAGTTTTATGCTACTAGTCAGTTTGATGACTCCTACAAACCATAGCAATCTATTGGATTAACATTGTGGAAAGATATTTTGAATCCATATCCCTCTTATCATATAAAATGTAGAGGAAGAAATACAAAATACAGTATAAGATTGGAGCCAATATTCTTGAAAGAAAAGGCATAGGTAACACACAGGGTTAAGAAGTCCTTAACTATGATGGACAACAATTTCACAATGATTTAAGAAAAATGGCAAAAATTTCAAATAATGGAACCAAGTTCATAAAAATGAGGAATGAACAATTAGTTTTAAAATAAAAATGATGAAAAAGGACATAATTACTAAATCAACAAAATATGGAACTAAACTAACATGTAATAAACCATCATTTCAATTTTCACTGGTGAATGGGATGAGTGTGTGATTCAGAGTTCAAAGAAGTGGTACACCCACGTTGACTTGGTTCAACGCACTTGGCCATTTTTGCAAACAGTTAGTGAGCAACAGATTAAAACCAAATATACAATATTATATTCTCTACGTATTACAAAAAGAGTTGAATTAGCCAAAAACAAAATTACACAATAAACTAACGAACTCCATAAATCACAAGACCCGCTTCATAAAATTGAATAAACAATCACACCTAGAATGAATGAGAAAAAGAGAGTTGTGATTAAACTTTGGGGGGGGAGGGGGGGGTCTGTGTTGAGTTTTCCTGATGACGATACAGATGTTGTCGATGGCCATGACCAACCTCTCCCTCCTCCGGCGGAAGTGCTCCCGCTATTCATTTTCCCAAATACCACAGACAGAAAAGAAAAGATTTGGGCGTGTAGGGCTTAGTTTGATTTGGGAGGGGTAGCATGTAGGGGGAGTTTGATTTGGGCGGGATTGTTTTAGTGTGAGATAAAATATGAGCTTCTAGATTAAGTTAGAAAAATTGAGATGAAATCGGAACTGTTGTTGTGCTTTTTCAAATAAAAAAATTCAAAATGAGTTCTATTTTATTATTATAAATAAACAAACATTATCTAGGCATTATGATTTGATCTCCACACATGGGATTATGACAATAGATCATAAATATTTTGAACTTTTACATGTTATCCAAGCATTCACACTTTATATGGATTATACTTCAACCCGACAGGTCAAGCTCAAGTCATTTACTTGTAAAATCTTACAAAAATCTATATAATAAAACAAAACTCATTTTGAATCTCATTTAACAAAACACAAGAATGGTTAAGATTTCATCTCAATTCTTTCAACTTAATCTAAAGGCTCACATTTCATCTTATACTAAAAATTCCCGTCCAAATCAAATAACAATAATAATAATAATAATAATAATAATAATAATAATAATAATAATAATAATCTATATAATAAAACAGAATCCATTTTGAATCTTTCATTTGACAAAGCACAAGGACGGTTAAGATTTCATCTCAATTCTTCCAACTTAATCTAAAAGCTCACATTTCATCTTACACTAAAAATTCCCGCCCAAATCAAATTCACCCCTAAAAATTTCCACCAAAATCAAATAATAATAATAATAATAATTATAATTATTATTATTATTATTATTATTATTATTGTAATATTACTAAAAATAATAATAATAATTATAATAATAATAATATTAAGAGTATTAGTAATAGTAATAATAATAATAATAATTAGTACTATTATGATTATTATAATAATAGTAATAATTATAATAATAGTAATTATAATAATAATAACAATAACAATAATAATAGTAATTATAATAATAGTAATAATAATAATAATAATAATAATAATAATAATAATTATTATTATTATTATTATTATTATTATTATTATTATTATTATTATTATTATAATTGTTATTGTAGTGGTTTGGTAAATTAAGAAAATTGTTATTAATGATTTGTAAGTTTTGTATACAGGTTTAAATTTTTTTGGATATCTATTTTTAAAGTAAAATTAATTATTGTGATGATGTGGAGAAGTATGATAATTGTTATGTGTGACTGCAAGTTATTTTAAGTTGCAAAAAGTATTTAGGTAATGTAGTATTTTTCGAATTTTAATCTAATTTTTTGTTACGTCGTGCCTTCAGACACGGACAATTACTAGTCTATTGATATAATACCTTTGCTTGCACTTATTGGTTATCCTTTACTTACTCTAGATTAAAAAGGTAGTATTAAACCCCTTTTGGGCAGTTATTGAAATGTGTTACGATAAATTATAATAAACATAATAAATTAACACGGAAATGTAATGACAATAACATAAGGTTTTACGTGAAAATTTAAATCGGAAAAAAAACACGAAGAAAGACAGAAAAAATTTACTAAATAAAAATATGAAAAATACAAGATAAAGAGAGAACTATGAGAATTATTAGAATGTTTCTGAATATCTCTTCTTCAAAAAACCTAACACCTATATTTATAGGTCATAGAAAATTACATAACCAAATAGGAAAGAAAATACTAAATTGAGTATGACTTGAAATGATAACTTTCCTAAACCAAAATAAATTCTAGATAATACCTAAATCCAAATCTAATAAGCATTCATGTCATACCCAACAAATCTTCACATTGACTTGAATTCTCCAAATATAACACAAACAATAAACTTTCTCCTATTCTCAAATACACAACTCAAGTGCATCGAACACTATAACCAAGTCCAAGCAATGTTCGAACTTGGTACGTGGTAACGACTTCGTTAAAATGTCAGCTGAATAGTCTATAGTATCAATTTTCAAGATCTTAATGGCATCGTCTTCAACAATGTCTTGAACAAAATGATACTTGACATCAATATGCTTTGTCCTTTCATGGTAAATCTGATCCTTAGTCAAGTGTATAACACTCTGACTATCACAACGGATAATAGTAACTCCATGATCCATGTTGATCTTTTCAAACAAGGCTCGTAACCAAATAGCTTCCTTAACAACCTCTGTAATAGTCATATAAATCTTTTCTGCAAGTTCACTATGCAAGAAAATTGTTTTCACACCGAGTTGTTCCAACTCCAAATCATGCATAACAACCAAACCAAGTAATACTTGAATAGAACTGTGTTTCATAACTGGTAAAAGCACATCATTGAAGTCAATTCCCTCGACTTGACTGAATCCCTTAGCTATTAGTCAAACCTTGTACCTAGCGTCTTCAACTCCTAGGATGCCTTTTTTTTAATATCCATTTACAACCCATAATTTTCTTACCTTTATATGGTATCACAAGGTCTCAAGTCTAATTTTTCTAAAGAGATTTCATCTCCTCATTCATAACAAACAACCATTTTTCTGAATCATTCAAGCAAACAACATCTTTATAAGTCACAGGGTCACTATACTCAACTACCTCGACAACTGACAAGGCATAAGCAACATAAACTGAATACTCGTATTTTTGTGGTGGTCACACTATCATCTTTGCTCTGTCTCTAGTGAGATTATATTGATTGTCCACACATTCCTCCTTTGAAACTATATTCTCAACTGCAGTAGTAGTATTAGTAGTAGTAGGCACATGATATGAACTCTGTTGTGATTTTTGAACCTGAAGAGAAGTTGCTTCAAACTCCACCTTCTGACCAACACTATCAAAACTATCAATACAATGAACAAATGATTTCTTGTTCTTATGAAGCAACTCATCAAAAGTAACTTCTCTGCTAATGATGACATTTGTTAACTTTTGATCAGCACACCAAAGTCTATAACCCTTTACACCATAACCATAACCAAGAAAGATGCATTTCTTAGCTCTAGGTTCGAGTTTTCCCTCATTCACATGTGCATATGTAGAATAACTGTAAGACCCCAACTTTTATAAATAAAGAAGAATTTTCTATAAATATCATTTTTGAATATAATGGAGTTAATTTGATATAATGTTATAGTTGTGGGTAATATTTATAAATTTTGCAAAGTACGCAAGTTGTTATATAATATTCGATTGGTCGGGGAATATTCGTTTTAACAGGGAATATTCGTACAACGACACAATCATTGGTGGACCCCACAACGGAATTATTGTCGGATTGAGAAAACGACAAAAATATTTTATTAAAAATAACGGCGGAAATTTTACCATTGTTACTGTTGAACTACTCGGTAGTAAAAGTACAGTAATACGTGTGGTTGCATAGTAGCACACAGTATTGATTATTAATGCTTATGTGAGAAGTCACTCAGTTGATTCAATTATTGTCAGTTAATAATATGAATTATTTAGCGATAATGACGTTTTGTTTTATTCGTATTATTAACGTAATAAAACAGAAACATCTTTTTATATAAAACAGAATACTTTATTAAAGTTATTCTATAAATAGAATATATTATATTTTATTTAAAAGATTTTTCTTTAAATATGGACCGTCAGATTAAAGTAATCAATCTGGACCGTTCATGGATTAGTTACTATGCATTCTATTTTTCTATAAATAGCAGCTCATTCCTTCATTATTTCTTACGAATTCACTGAACTCTAGAGAGAGAAACTATAGAGAGAAACTATAGAGAGAGAGAAGAAGAGTATTCTGCTACTTAACTACTTCCTTATTTCAGCTCGTCTTTAAAACGGTAAGGGGTGTTATTCTTTCTTATTCATGAAGAGAACTGTTGTTATTCCATTTCTTATTATTCTGTTGGAATAACCTGTATACGTGGTCTACCCTATACTTGGTGACATTCTTCTATTATTCTGTTGGAACATCCTGTCTGTGTGTTTTACACCGGACCTGGTTCCGTTTTTATTATTATTCTGTTGGAACATCCTGTCTGTGTGTTTTACACCGGACCTGGTTCCATTATTTATTATTCTGTTGGAATATCCTGTCTGTGTGTTTTACACCGGACCTGGTTCCATTATTTATTATTCTGTCGGAATATCCTGTCTGTGCGTTTACGCCGGACCTGGTTCCATTATTTATTATTCTGTTGGAATAACCTGTCTGTGCGGTCTATCGCATGCATGGTGATTTCTTTTGTTATTCCATTCTTTATTGTACTCAGTTGGTTAAGTTTTGACTTCTATACTCCATGAAATTTGTGGAATATCCTTGATAATTGCGGTTCATCCAGTATCTTTTCATGAAAATATTCTTCTAAGTATTCTTGAATTTTACTCCACAAAGCAGTATCATGTTGACAATTTGGACGTTGTTAATTCTTGGATAAATTAATTCTTGAACTTGTTTTATTGAATTCTTATATCATTGTCATCATCCTCATGTTTATATTATGTTGAAAGTCATCTGTGGCCTGTAGTGCATAGATGGACTTGGTATGATTATGACCAGGGATTATTCGGTGTAATCATGACCGTAATGTTACAAATGATGTGGTAAAAGTCCTCATTGGCCCGTAGTGCATTGATGGACAGTTGTTGGCATGATCATGACCATTAATGAATATACGAATATCCTTGGCCGTAGTGCAGGGGTGATTCGATGATGTGAATTATTTTATTAAGCTGAGTCTCAGCGATCACAGTGTTGGAAAATCTTTTAAATCATAAAAGATAGTAGAGTTTATTTTCTACTTGACTCTTTTAATGGATTGCTTGTTCCGCTACAGTTAAACTTGATGTCTATTATATTTTATCAGTTTAACATTGTTGAAGGCTAATGATAATTTATTCTGCATTATCTTAGTCATAATATTTCTTACTGGGCTAGTTGAGCTCACCCTTTCTTTCACTGTTCTCTTCAGGAAATGAGAACGTAGCTGGGGCAAGTCGGGGAACGGAGTGATGGTCCGAATGATAGTATTAGTTAGTAGTCCTCACTATTCTATGTAATGGTGTGTTAATAAATGTAATGAGGACTCCTTTTGAGTATGAATACTCTCTAGAAGATAATATTTGTATTCAAACTCACAGTTTATGTTTTGTCGTATTGTACACGACAGTTGTATTAGTAAGTTGTATTTGTATTTTGTACTATGTATCTGACGACCCAAGATGGGTGATGTATACCTAATTTTGGGGGCGTCACAGTTGGTATCAGAGCTTAGGGATATGATCCCTGGCTAAGATGTGAGAATAGAACTAGGAGGGGAGAGACGGGGAATTCCTTCGCTAGTATGACCTACCTAAGTTTATTTGCATGGTATTTAATTGGTCGGTCATAATATAAGGATAATATATGACATATCAATTAACTTTTATTTTGTGGCAGTATCTGAAAATGGCATCTGAGAATGTTGAGAATAGCAATGGAGCACAGACGATTATTGATTCACCACATATCAATAATCAGGATAATGTTCATCAGGAAGGTGACCATCCTCATGCAAACAACAACACTGACCAGATGATGAATGATGGAATGTTCAGAGGTTTTATGCAATTCATGCAACAACAGGTGAAAGCGGCTCCTGTCCATAACGTAGGTGAAAATACTGGAAACTCTCAGCGGTCACCGCTAAACAGTTTAAGGAGCTGGGACCATCGGAGTTTAAGGGAGAACCCAAACCACTTGTAGCTGAAACATGGATAAAGCAGATCACCAAGATATTTGATGTCTTGGGTTGCTCCGAGGAGCAAAAGGTTCCCTTTGCCGCCTTTATGTTGCGAGGAGAGGCAGATTACTGGTGGGAATCGATAAAGCGTACTCAACCTGCCGCACTGAAGATGTCTTGGGAGAAGTTCCAAGAGCTGTTTAACGACAAATACTTTCCCGAGAGTATTCGTCACATGAAGGAGGTGGAGTTCATCAAATTGGAGCAGAATAATATGACCGTGTCGCAGTACGAGGTAAAATTTGCGGAGTTATCCCGGTTTGCGTCCCACCTGGTGGATAATGAAGAAAGAATGACGCGGATGTTTTTAAGAGGTTTGAAGCCGGAGATACGTCAACATCTTGTTTCTCATAAATTGTGTTTGTATTCAGATGTTGTAAATAGGGCTCAGTTGGTGGAGCGCGATAACGAGACAACGCAACCAAAAGAGAGCAGCCGGCAAAATGATAATACCAGTGAAAGCAGTCATCGAAGCGGTGACAACAAGCGTGGAGGGAATCAACAGGCCAGAAATGGTAACCACTTCGGTGGTAATCAGGGCCAAAATAATAAGAATGGGCATTTTAAGAAGAGGAGATTCAACAATGATGGAAAGACGTCAGCACCAGCACCTGTCGTTAAGGAAGGAGAACGACCACCTATCATATGTTTCAAATGCGGAGGGGAGGGGCACATCAGTCCAAACTGCGCGATGCCGTCCAAAGCATGTTATAATTGTGGAAGAGAAGGTCATTTAGCCCGATTTTGTCGTTTACCGAAGACAAATTCAGCTAGGATGGAGGCACCAAAGGCCGTCCCAGAAAAGTCAAAACCGGTTGTGCAAGGGAGAGCGTTTGTTGTGAACTCCCAGAAAGCAAGGAACCCGAATGAGGTCATCACGGGTAAGCTTATCATAAACTCTAACGAAGTCTATACTTTATTTGATACCGGTTCTACCCATTCTTTTATTTCTCCTACTTGCGCTCATCGATTAAATTTGATTCCGGAGAAATTAGACTTTGACTTAGCAGTTGAAACTCCATTGGGAGAAACCTTCATTACATCCACGGTTTATAAGTCTTGTTTGGTTCAAGTTGGTACCCACACATTACCTGTCGATCTTATTTCATTAAAAATACTTGCATTTGACGTGATTCTAGGGATTGATTGGTTAACTACTCATCATGCAAAAATTGATTGTTTTCGTAAGGTTGTTAGCTTTCATATTCCTAATCGACCTATTATGCGAATTCAAGCAACCAAACCATTAAAATCAATCGCTGTCATCTCAAGCCATAAAGCTATTCGTTTATTGAAAAACGGATGTCAAGCTTTCTTAGCTCATGTCACAGATCTAAACAAAAATACGTCAGCTTTGAATGATATTTCTGTTGTTAATAAATTTCCTGACGTATTTCCCGAAGAACTTCCTGGCCTACCCCCAGAGCGTGAAATTGAATTTTGTATCGACCTTGAACCCGGTACAAAACCCATTTCCAAAGCCCCATATCGAATGGCTCCTATTGAACTTCAGGAGTTAAAGACCAACTGCAGGAATTGTTAGACATTGGTTTTATTCGTCCTAGTACTTCTCCTTGGGGTGCTCCTGTTCTGTTCGTGAAGAAGAAAGATGGGAGTATGCGACTTTGTATTGATTATCGGGAGTTGAATCATGTCACCATCAAAAATAGGTACCCATTGCCACGTATTGATGACCTGTTTGACCAGTTGCAAGGAGCACAATTCTTTTCAAAGATCGATCTTCGTTCTGGATATCATCAGCTGAAGGTTAGAACTGAGGATATTCCAAAGACGGCTTTCAGAACTCGGTATGGGCATTATGAATTCTTAGTTATGTCTTTTGGATTGACTAATGCTCCTGCTGCCTTCATGGATATGATGAACAGGGTATTTAAGGAATATTTGGATCACTTTGTGGTCGTCTTTATCGATGACATCCTTGTTTATTCCAAAAGCCGTGAAGATCATGAGCAACACTTGAGGCTGGTACTCCAAAAGCTTCGTGAATACAAACTTTATGCCAAGTTGAAGAAATGCGAGTTCTGGCTGGAAGAGGTAGCATTCCTTGGGCACGTAGTATCAAGTCGTGGAATATCTGTTGACCCGGCAAAGATTGAAGCTATTCAAAGCTGGGAGCAACCTAAATCAGTAACCGAAGTACGTAGCTTTCTGGTTTAGCTGGTTATTATCGGAGATTCGTGGAAGGATTTTCTCGAATCGCTACTCCATTAACTCAGCTGACTCGGAAAGATACAAAGTTCGGTTGGAGCGAAGAATGTGAGCAGAGTTTTCAAGAACTCAAGAGGAGACTCATTTCAGCACCTGTTCTAACAATACCATCTGGCTCGGAGGGATTTGTCATCTACAGTGATGCTTCGAGCAAAGGGTTGGGATGCGTTCTCATGCAACATGGAAAAGTCATAGCCTATGCATCAAGACAACTCAAGGAATATGAGAGGAATTATCCTACTCATGATCTAGAGTTGGCAGCTGTTGTCTTTGCACTTAAAATTTGGAGGCATTACTTGTATGGGGAGAAGGTGGAGATCTTTACGGATCATAAAAGCCTCAAATATTTCTTCACTCAAAAGGAACTCAACATGCGACAACGACGTTGGCTTGAACTGTTGAAAGATTATGATCATACCATTCAATATCATCCTGGAAAAGCGAACGTGGTAGCTGACGCATTGAGTAGAAGATCATATGCAAGTACGAGTGCGATATTGTCAACACAAAGACCCATTTTGTGTGATTTGCAAAGGATGGAGATAGAGTTAAAGACTCCAGGGACCCATGTGATGATGGCGAATATACGAGTAGAACCGACTTTAATCGATAAAGTTAAAGCTGCTCAAGCTACAGACCTGGAGCTGATGCGTATGAGGAAGAAAGTGCAAGAAGGTGCTATGCCGGAAGCAAGAATCGATGAAGAAGGAATACTTCGAGTCAACTCCAGACTTTGTGTTCCTAACAACCCTGATTTAAAGTATGAAATCATGATGGAGGCGCACAACACACCGTTTGCAATCCATCCTGGAAGTACCAAAATGTATCATGATCTTCGTCATACATTTTGGTGGAGCAATATGAAGAGAGAGATAGCGTTGTTTATCTCAAGGTGTCTAACTTGTCAACGAGTCAAAGCGGAGCATCAAGTACCAAAAGGTCCATTGCAACCACTTGAAATTCCAGAATGGAAGTGGGAGCACATTACCATGGATTTCGTTACCGGTCTTCCAAGGGTTTCTCAAGGTATTGATGCGATTTGGGTCATTGTTGATAGATTGACCAAGTCTGCTCATTTCTTACCGATACGAGAAACTTATACACTTGAACGTCTTGCTCGTATGTACATAAACGAGATTGTAAGACTGCATGGTATGCCAGTATCCATAGTTTCTGACCGAGACCCAAGATTCACTTCACGATTTTGGGTTAGTTTACAAAAAGCTATGGGCACGGAGTTACGATTTAGTTCAGCATATCATCCTCAGACGGACGGACAATCAGAGAGGACTATTCAAACTCTTGAAGATCTATTAAGACTCTGTGTCTTTGACTTCAAGGGAAGTTGGGACAAGTTCTTACCATTGGTGGAGTTTTCCTACAACAACAGTTATCAAGCAAGTATTGGCATGGCTCCATTCGAAGCATTGTATGGAAGAAAATGTCGTTCTCCAGTATGCTGGGATGAGGTGGGTGAAGCAACGTTGTTGGGACCGGAGTTGGTACGTATGACTACAGAAAAGATTCAAACGATCCGACAACGTATAAAAACCTCACAAGATCGACAAAAGAGTTATGCTGATCTTCATCGAAAGGACGTGGAATTTGATGTAGGAGATCATGTGTTCTTACGTGTTGCTCCATGGAAAGGAGTTACGAGATTTGGAAAGAGAGGAAAGCTCAATCCTCGATTCATCGGTCCATTTTTAATCCTCGATCGAGTAGGAACTGTGGCTTATAGACTCGCTTTACCGCCAAGTATGTCTCGTGTTCATAACGTTTTTCACATATCCATGTTACGCAAATATGTGGAAGACCCGAACCACATTATTGAGTTAGAACCGGACGAAATAGCGGAAGATTTGACGTATGAAGAAGTTCCTGTTCAAATCTTGGATAAGAAGGAACATATTCTACGCTCCAAGGTTATACCTCAAGTCAAAGTTTTGTGGAGAAACCACGATGTTGAGGAAATGACTTGGGAGTTAGAATCTGAAATGAAATCAAGGTATCCTTACCTCTTCGACATACCAGGTACGTACCCTAATTTCGAGGGCGAAATTTCATAAGAAGGGGAGGTTGTAAGACCCCAACTTTTATAAATAAAGATGAATTTTCTATAAATATCATTTTTGAATATTATGGAGTTAATTTGATATAATGTTATAGTTGTGGGTAATATTTATAAATTTTGCAAAGTACGCAAGTTGTTATATAATATTCGATTGGTCGGGGAATATTCGTTTTAACAGGGAATATTCGTACAACGACACAATCATTGGTGGACCCCACAACGGAATTATTGTCGGATTGAGAAAACGACAAAAATATTTTATTAAAAATAACGGCGGAAATTTTACCATTGTTACTGTTGAACTACTCGGTAGTAAAAGTACAGTAATACGTGTGGTTGCATAGTAGCACACGGTATTGATTATTAATGCTTATGTGAGAAGTCACTCAGTTTGATTCAATTATTGTCAGTTAATAATATGAATTATTTAGCGATAATGACGTTTTGTTTTATTCGTATTATTAACGTAATAAAACAGAAACATCTTTTTATATAAAACAGAATACTTTATTAAAGTTATTCTATAAATAGAATATATTATATTTTATTTAAAAGATTTTTCTTTAAATATGGACCGTCAGATTAAAGTAATCAATCTGGACCGTTCATGGATTAGTTACTATGCATTCTATTTTTCTATAAATAGCAGCTCATTCCTTCATTATTTCTTACGAATTCACTGAACTCTAGAGAGAGAAACTATAGAGAGAAACTATAGAGAGAGAGAAGAAGAGTATTCTGCTACTTAACTACTTCCTTATTTCAGCTCGTCTTTAAAACGGTAAGGGGTGTTATTCTTTCTTATTCATGAAGAGAACTGTTGTTATTCCATTTCTTATTATTCTGTTGGAATAACCTGTATACGCGGTCTACCCTATACTTGGTGACATTCTTCTATTATTCTGTTGGAACATCCTGTCTGTGTGTTTTACACCGGACCTGGTTCCGTTTTTATTATTATTCTGTTGGAACATCCTGTCTGTGTGTTTTACACCGGACCTGGTTCCGTTTTTATTATTATTCTGTTGGAACATCCTGTCTGTGTGTTTTACACCGGACCTGGTTCCATTATTTATTATTCTGTCGGAATATCCTGTCTGTGTGTTTTACACCGGACCTGGTTCCATTATTTATTATTCTGTCGGAATATCCTGTCTGTGCGTTTACGCCGGACCTGGTTCCATTATTTATTATTCTGTTGGAATAACCTGTCTGTGCGGTCTATCGCATGCATGGTGATTTCTTTTGTTATTCCATTCTTTATTGTACTCAGTTGGTTAAGTTTTGACTTCTATACTCCATGAAATTTGTGGAATATCCTTGATAATTGCGGTTCATCCAGTATCTTTTCATGAAAATATTCTTCTAAGTATTCTTGAATTTTACTCCACAAAGCAGTATCATGTTGACAATTTGGACGTTGTTAATTCTTGGATAAATTAATTCTTGAACTTGTTTTATTGAATTCTTATATCATTGTCATCATCCTCATGTTTATAAAATGTTGAAAGTCATCTGTGGCCTGTAGTGCATAGATGGACTTGGTATGATTATGACCAGGGATTATTCGGTGTAATCATGACCGTAATGTTACAAATGATGTGGTAAAAGTCCTCATTGGCCCGTAGTGCATTGATGGACAGTTGTTGGCATGATCATGACCATTAATGAATATACGAATATCCTTGGCCGTAGTGCAGGGGTGATTCGATGATGTGAATTATTTTATTAAGCTGAGTCTCAGCGATCACAGTGTTGGAAAATCTTTTAAATCATAAAAGATAGTAGAGTTTATTTTCTACTTGACTCTTTTAATGGATTGCTTGTTCCGCTACAGTTAAACTTGATGTCTATTATATTTTATCAGTTTAACATTGTTGAAGGCTAATGATAATTTATTCTGCATTATCTTAGTCATGATATTTCTTACTGGGCTAGTTGAGCTCACCCTTTCTTTCACTGTTCTCTTCAGGAAATGAGAACGTAGCTGGGGCAAGTCGGGGAACGGAGTGATGGTCCGAATGATAGTATTAGTTAGTAGTCCTCACTATTCTATGTAATGGTGTGTTAATAAATGTAATGAGGACTTCTTTTGAGTATGAATACTCTCTAAAAGATAATATTTGTATTCAAACTCACAGTTTATGTTTTGTCGTATTGTACACGATAGTTGTATTAGTAAGTTGTATTTGTATTTTGTACTATGTATCTGACGACCCAAGATGGGTGATGTATACCTAATTTTGGGGGCGTCACAATAACCAAACATCCTAAGAAATGAATAATTTATAGTATTACCTGACCAAATCTCTTCAAGGGTTTTACTTTTTATAACTGTATAAGGAGAACAATTAACCAAAAAAGGAGATGTGTTAACTGCTTCTACCCAAAATTCTTTACCCAAACATGCATTTAACAACATGCACCTGACCTTCTCTATCAAGGTTATGTTCATCCATTCTACAACTTCATTCTGTTGCGGTGTCTTCACAATTGTACGATGCCTAACAATTTCTTCAATTTTGCATAACTCAGTTGTAAGACCCCGAAATTTTTTTAATAAAATGAAATTTCCTTTATTTATTATTTTGAAATAGTAAGGGTTTATTTGATTAATGTGGTTAGTTATGGGTAAAATGCGTAAATATTTTTAAATAAGCAAGTGGTTATAAAATATTCATTGTTGTCGGGGAATATTCGTTTGGTTGTGGAATATTCTTGCCGTCGGGGAATATTCGTACGACGGCACAGCCTTTTGTGGGCCCCATAACGGAAAGCGATTGGATGAAGAAAACGACAAGTATAAGTTGTTTATAAATAACAGCGTAGTTGTTATCGTTAATACTGTTAGAATACCCGATGGTTAAAATACAGTAATACGAATTGTTGCATAATAGCACACGGTATTGCACCAATTATTGATTCTTACGTAAGAAGGCGCTACTCAATAATTGTTACAGTAATTACTGTTCAATATTTTCTTTTATTGATTCAATAATTGCTGCATTGATATTTTATATTACTGTTGTTTCAATAATTGTCACTACACAGTATTTTTCATTATCGGAGCAATAATTCATATTATCTGAATAATATTATTAGATAACATTATTGATAATGTCTAGAAAATTCTGTCTAAGGAGAAGTTTGGTCACCTAATTGCGCGTCAGTAAGGAGAGATCCTTATTGAAAAGCCCTCTCTTTCTTGGGAACGGCCTGGTTGCCAGTATTGTGATTCTGTAATATTATTTGTGAATAATTAATTATTGATTTATATGATGAGAAAAATATTTATTTTATGTGAATATAGATGGAAAAAAATTTTAATGTGACAATTGTTGAAAATTAATAATTGATCTTTTTCTGATAAAATAATTCATTTAAATATATTATTATATTTTAATAATATAATAATGGTGATATTTTTACAATGAATGTGGGATATATGAGTATATGAGGAGGAAGAGTATTTTTGTTGCATTAAATGATTAACACATGTTTTGTGTGTCGGTGGACCCCATTTCTTGACTGAAATTTGATTATAGCCTGTAAAATTGTCCGTTTGTGGATTTCAGTCAATTTCTGTTTAGAATTTGGAAAAACTTTCTTCTACAAAGTTGTAGAGAATGGAATTTTCTATGAAAATGACATGAGGTTCAAATTTTTCAGATAAAAGAGCTATTTATTATGAATTATTGAAGTTCTGAAGTTTCGAAATAATTATTTTTTTGAAGTTTTAAATTTGTTTTAAAAGAAAAACGTTTTTGAAATGTTTGTGGGCATCATTAACATGTGCTAGGTGGTTGAAATCAGTTAGTAAAAGTGGGCGTTGGAATTTATAATATATATATTAATATTTTATTAAATTTTCTGTTTTGGTGTTCTAAGTATTTTCCTATAAATAGGGTGCTTAGGTTAGAATTGAAAATCACATCAAAAACTGAAATTGTCTCTCTCTATATTATCGAGCGTATTCTTGTGAGTATTTTGATACTTTGAGTGTTGCTATACGGTGCAAGTTCCCTTCAGCGTTATATCTAATATTTCAGCCAGAAGTACTATTCTTTTGAGGTAAGGGATGTTATTTTTTTTATAAATGATATTATTTCTTTCAATATCATTATACCAGAATATTGGTAAGATTTTTTTTGTGAAATTCTTATCTTTTCATGTCGGGATTACTATTCACGAGTTACTATTCATGAATTACTATTCACGAGTACTATGCACGAAGCATGATGATTTTTCTTGTAGAATTTCTACCTTTTAGTGTCGGAGTTACTATTCACGTATACGGCACTATTCACGAATACGACACTATTCACAGAAAAATTAAATTTTCTTTTCTGTGTTCAAAATTGTCTGTTATGGTTCATATCTTTGATTGGATTTATGTTTTGATCTTCATTTTTGAATTCTGCTCCACAATAGTTATTATGGAGTATTTTTAAACATGGATAAACCGAAATACGAATCTTTACTATTTGTTCTTTTGTCTCACTGGATTCGTTTTCTTTAAAATATATTTTTCATCATCCTCAGTCCTAAATGATGATATTACTGAATATCTTTGGCCTGTAGTGCAAAGATGAATGATTTCTTGATGAATATCTTTGACCCGTAGTGCAAAGATGAACATGTGTTGAGATGAACGTGACCGACTAATTAATATCTTTGGCCTGTAGTACAAAGATGACTATTTGATTCAAGATGTTTATTGATTGATGTTACAGGGATAAAATATCGATGATGGACTTTTTAAATTCATAGATGATAGTAGATTTCATGCTTTACTTAACTCTTCTAATGAATTGTTGTTTCCGCTGCAGTTATTGATCTAAAACTTGTTGTCTATTGTATTCTATCAAATTTTTCCCTGTTGAGGACTAACGATAATTTGTTCTATATTATCTTAGTCATAATATTCTTTACTGGGCTAGTTGAGATCACCCTTTTTCTTTTTGTTCTATTTTTCTTCTCAGGAGGCGAGAATGTAGCGGGTACTAGTCGGGGTATGGAATAATGGTTCAATATAGTTGTTTTAATAGTCATCACTATTTTGTAAAATAGTGTATCAATAATTGTAATGAGAACCCCATTTGAGTTTGAATACTGTCTAGATGACAATATTTGTATTTAAACTCACAGTATATGTGTTGTCGTATTTTGCACGACAATTGTAATAATAAAATTGTAGTTATTTTCTGTACCATGTATTTGACAACTCAAAATGGGTTAGGTGGAATGAACCTATTTTTGGGGTGTCACATCAGTCTCACAAAACTCAAGGACATTATCTGATCTGAACCTCTAAATCTGCTTTCATGTCGGCTTCTCAAACAAAGTCTTTCATTATTTAAAAGTCACAAAAACGTCATTTTTATGTTTCAAAAAGTAGACCAAAACCTTTATGAAATAATTATCAACGAAAGTTAGCAGATAATATGCACCACTACTTTTGGAAGGAACCCGTAAAGATCCCCAAATGTCTGAATGAATATAGTCTAAAGTCGCATTTGTTCTATAAACCACAGTCTTGAAACCAACTCGTTTTTGCTTTCCCAAAACACAATGCTCACAAAAGTCCAACTTTTCTATTTTTTGTCCAGACAAAAGACCTCTCTTACTCAAAGCATCCTGCCTTTTTTCACTCGTATGATCCAACTTCATGCCACAACCTGGTAGTGTTATCTGCAGTAACTGAAGCACAAATTGCATTCGAATATGTAACTGTAGAACCCTCCAACTTATATAAAGTGTCGGCCTTGATTCTTTTCATCAAAACAAGACAACTTCTGCTAATCTTCATAACTTCACATTCAGCTGTGTACTTACACCCATTTTCATCTAGCGTACCCAAAGATATGAGATTTTTCTTCAAACCTGAAACATATCTAACATCTGACAATGTCCTGATTATGACATCATGCATCTTAATTTTATTTGTACCGATACCAATTGTTTTACATTTAGAATTATTTCTCATCAAAACAATTTCACAATCAAACGATTCATATTTAGAGAACCAATCATGAGTATGCCTAGACTTGGCAAACGGGCGGGTCGTGCGGGGTAAAGAGCGGGCCAGGCCAAAATGGCCCAGGTTTTGGTGGGCTGAAATTATAAGGGCCGTGGCCCGGGTTGGGCCGGCCCGCGGGCTTCTTCCTTTATTTATTTATTTATTTTTTTATAAAATCTTACTACACCAGAAATAGTAATAATAATAAATATTAAAAATAATAAAATAATTAATAATAAACAATAATATTTCAATTGTTAATTGTAAATACAAATAATGAATTTCACAACTAATATCAATTATCTTATTAAATTTCACGACAATAATCAAAAATAAAATAAATACAAACCCATATATATTTATATAATTAATGATAATTTAAATTGATATAACCTTAATCCTTAATCATAAGACTAATAAGTTGGCTTCTTTGACAATTCTTAATCATAAGATTTGAAGTCCCTTACAAAAAAATTAATAAATAACTAGAAGTAAAAAGCTGTGCAGTTTGCCCCTATGATACTTGAGCCCAAATTACAGAGTAGTGATAGACAGACAGACTTCATTATAAAAACGCAAATCATAAAATAAATAAACTTTACGCCCCAAAATTAACTTATCCAAACCTGTGCTCTACTTTTTATTAAAAGTATATTTAGGCTCAACACAGCCAAGGACCGAGGTTGAAACTACATTATACCCCAAAAAGAAAAAGACAAAAAGTGAAAACAAAATCTAGTTGGGCCAAAAAAGAGTGGTTCACTAGTAGTATAACTCATTTTTATTAATATAATAAGAGTGTTGTTAATAATATTTATTTACTTACAAGTCTTGTGTTCAAGTCTCACAACTCACAAGTAGCAACATTTTATTTTTAAAAAAATAAGTCGCGGATCACGGGCCAGGCCAAAATGGCCCGCATTTTTATGGACTAAAATATTGCGGCCCATGACCCATGTTTCCACGGGCGGCCCGGCCCGGCCCGCGGGCCTGGGCTTAAATTACCAGGTCTAAGTATGCCACAAATGATAAGAACACTGAACACCACAAATGATAAGAACACTGAACACCCCATAATCTAAAATCTAGTCACTGCCAAGTTTTTCTCTTTCATCGACCACTAACAGAAGATCATCACTATTCTCAACAACACTAGCCTGAGCAGACTTTATTGCCCCCTGATTCATCTGGTTCTACACATTCTGTCCACTATTAATATGACCATGATTGTCTCTTCTCTTTTCTTTATTTTTCAACTTCGGACAATTACGTTTTATATGCCTCTTTGCATGACAATAATTACAACTGAAATTGTTATTCTGAGATTTCGATAATGTGTATTACCACTTTTTGAACTTCTCTTAACTTCCTTCTGGCAAACAATCCAATACCTTGATCACCACTTTTCTCAAAAGTCATCCCAGAATGTAATTTTTATTTACTCATAAGATTCGTCTTAACATCCTCAATTGAGTTACCGTCTCCTCTACCATAAATCATAGTATCTCTAAAATTTGTATATGAAGAAGGTAATAAGATAACAACAATAACGTTTGATCTTCATCATCAATCTTAACATCAATATTCTGCAACTTATATGCAAAGTGTAAAGACGACGTTTAAATCTCAATCTATTGGTGAGGGACTTCGTCAAATATAAAGACTCTAATTTTTTTCAAAAATCAACAATTGTAATTTCTATTAACAACTCCTGCAACACATCATTCAAAAGACAACTAAATTGTCGAAAGTGCTATATCATCTATAATTTCTAATTCTGACTCGGACATCTTGCTAACTTTTTTCGTCTCCTAATCTGTATTAGACATATCTACAGGCTTCATTGGCTTACCTACAATGATTTTCTTCAAGCCTTGCCGAGTAAGAACACCATTCATCTGAACCTACCTAAAACTAATATTTCTATCGAATTTGTCAATATCAAATTTCATTGATGAAGTCGAATTCTACGCCATAATATGGATAGAAAATAACCAGGCTATTGATATCAATATGTTATGACAAACTGACAAACACAATAAATCAACGCAAAAAGATGAAAGACAATAACACAAGATTTTACGTAAAACCCAAATCGAGAAAAAACACTGAATAAAATCTAAAGAATACAAGATAAAGAGAAAACTATGAGAATTATTAGAATGTTTCTAAATCTCTTTTCCAAAAAACCTAACACCTATATTTATAGGTCATAAAAAATTTCATAACCAAATAAAATAGAAAATATTAAATTGAGTACGACTAGAAAAGATAATTCCTAAAGCAAAATGAATTCCAAGTAATACCTAAATCCAAATCCAATAAAAATACATATCATATCCAACAAAATGATATAAGCAAGGGCATATATTCCATGCTGGTACACAAAACATCCCAAGACAAAAAGGTATATATGCATGTAAGAAAGGTACCTAAATAGAAACAACGACTGCTATAGCTTTAGGCAAATTACAACTGGAGCCTGATATTAGAACCTTGACATGATGCCATATTAAACTGTATTGATAAATTTGAGGAACATCAACCGACATCAAAATCTGCAAGGCAACATGTGGTCCTCCGAAATCTTATCATTAGATTTACCCCTAAAAAAAGTCTTACAGCTGAAACTAAATTTAATTGGGGCAAAATCTCAAAATTTTAATATAATCAAGTCCATAAAGGTCTCTAGAGAGCTAATCTGAGACGAATCTAAAAATAAAAACACAAAAAAACTTAACAGAATTAGATTGATGCATTATTATAATGTGTTTGCATGATAAGATAAAACTTCAAGTGCTGCTTAGGATTACAACATAAAACAAGCAACTTGCACTACAAGGGAAAGGAATAACAGTCTTCATTTACACCAGCAGAATCTCACCTACACAACCATCATACCTTGATTGCTCTGTAGATAGATAGCAACTGCTCACCATAAAGCCAACAGCCGCGTTCATATTACTTGGTAAAGAAATTTGATCAAAAGTGAATAAGATTCCACCTGAAACATGCCCGTTTTGAAAGTTGACATAATTTGATATTTAGGATCTTTGTTGGCTGCTTTTTTCTATCTTGTGCATGACTATTCAGCTTATGTTTCTCAGCTCGGTAAGCATAATCCATCCCCGTTTTCATTCAGATATCAACCCTAGAAACTAATTTTCATCCTACAACACAATGTAGTCCCACTTTACTGCCAGTTGCATAAACTATCATGGCCAACAAATGACGGCTAATCTTCTTGATAAGACCCATAAACACATTTGTCCAATTTTAAATGTCCATCTCAGAGTTTTAGATGCTCAAACAAAAGCAAGTATGATTTTCCCCAGAAAACCCTGCTACCACAACTCAGATTGACAGCAAACTATTGCAGCACCCCCGGAAATGATGCTCAAACAAAATCAAGTACGATATTTCTGAGAATAATTTCTACCACGACTGAGATTAACAGCATGCAATTGAAGTAAACCCCAGATAATTCAAAATATTTGGTCGAAGAATGAAAATGGACGAGTCAACAATCAAAGCATGCAGTACCAACTATCAATGTTGAGGAGGAACTATGCTGCATTAGCCAGACCAGTCCTATTCCAATCAATAAGAAGCTCACCCGCCGAAGATGAAAGGTGTCGTCCACCAGATATAGAAGTAGAGTTTGCTCATATAAATTACTGGGAAGATCATAGTGAAGAAGCCAAGACCTAACAAAAGAAGTAAGCCTGATGTGTTGTGAAAGACTGAGATTGGAAACAAAACGGAATGTACCATATTTTTAGCACGTACAACCATCGAAGCAGAGAAGGAGAATAAAGATCTCCAGATATTCTTATCTTATTTCAGTCCAGTGGCTCAACGAAGTAACTAACAATTCTTCAGCCTTAAGCGAGTTTGTTGTATGATATCTGACCCGACTCTGACCAAGTAACACTTTTCGAGTTCCCAAAAAAAAGAACTAAAAGAAGTCAAAATAGATAAGAAGATGAACCATCTCAACGCACTTAAACTTTCAAAGGTAGCTACTTTATCGTCAAGTTCAGTATTGGAATGAAGAGGCCTCCTTAGAACTGTAGTCAATCCCAATCAACCAGCATCCCATTTTTTACCTCATAATTACCTATAGGCCCCCCCTTTCCCAATCATAACTAGGACTTTCAAACTTGGTAGCGGTTACCACCCTGAATCAGGGATGGTCTCTGCAAGAGTGATGTTAACTGGCTGCCAGCCAGACTGATGATGTACAATCCACTTCTTTAGGTTGATTGCCATGTTCAAAATCTGAAGTATGTCGCCTAAAGCACGGTCCTTTAAGCACATATTCTTAATAATAGTTGCTGCTTCATACCTGTACAACAACAAAGTTCTCAGTTCGGTTAAATCAGAAAAAAGCCTTAATAACTTGACACAAACCGGTAGTATCAATTTACCTGCACTGGGAAGTTACTATTTCTGACCGTCCAGCAGAAGATGTTAGAAATTTTTGGAATTCGTCCCATGTTGCTTTAGGGTACTGTTTAGGATTACCACCTATAGGGTTCACACACTTCCATAGTTTCTCGTTCTTACCAACATATAACTGCAAAGCGCCTAAATTTTGCTTTACTACAAGCTGCTGCTCAATGGCATTCTCTAGGGCCTTCTTAACATCAGTATCGCGGTGCCTGAGATCTCCATATCGTATGCAATCAGTTATATTTGCTTCGGTCGGCATCATCTTCTCACTTTTTAGGGAGTTCAGGGTAAGTAAAATCACTCCAATAAGACCTTGTACATATTCAGAAGGTTTCGGGCATCCTGGAGTCCCCCATACACCACTACCAGAAATGTTAGCTGTAACCATCGCTGAGGAAGGTGGTGGTGAGAATTCTCGAGCACCACTTGGGTGTCTGTTCTGTGTATCATGGTAAAGTGGAGATGAGTTGTGTGCAATATGTCCTTTTAGTGGACTATTTATGTTTACTTGATTTGGAGACTCAATGATAGAATTTTGTTTCACCTCTCCTCCATTCCATGGTTGAGAAACTGAAGATTTGTAATCTCTGCTGGGGTACTCTGAAATGTTTAGTTTACCCATATCAGGTACATTTGACAGTGGAGCAGACGAAAAGCTTGGTGCATCCGATCTGGGAGGCATCAAATGAGGTCTGGTGTGATGATTAGGTGGAAATGAATTGCCTGGCTGAAACACAGATGCAGGTTGCATAGAGAGGTTGCTTGGCCGAACTGGCTGTGAGTGCTGATTTTGGTAACAGCTCTGAAAGTTAGAATTATGGGTCCAAGAAGATTCAGGACTGCCAGGAAAGAAATTCGGTATAGGTCCACCAACGGAAGTTTTATGATTATAAGCACCAGATAACTCTTGAGAACCCTTGAATTGCTTAGGGTATGAATATCCCGGTTGATGGGAATTTGCGCTGTTATGATCTTCTTGAAACCCTACTGGTGACCCTGAAGTTCTCAGTATATTAGGTTGACTCAAATTTTTCCGTAATTGTTTCCCTTTATGTTTGGCATCAGTTCCCCTTCCCATGTTTGAGAACCTCTGATTTCCCAAATGGGCACTTTCATAAACGGTATCCACAGGTTGGTTTATCTGAAAAGATTCGGTCACTGGAGTACGTAACTGGTCATTATTGAATATATGACCATAGCTATTATCCACAAATGGAGACGATTCACCATTTGTTACTGGTGGTCCTCCAGCCAAAAGACTTGTCCAAAGCCATACGCTCCTTGCAGCGGCAAGGAGAGGTGCAGATGCTCTATGAGGTTGTGCTAGAAGAATATTATACCTGCGCATGCGCAATTGATGGAGAGCATTCGAGAAGTCTCGGTCGCCAGAAATCAACAAATAATTAGCGGGTGCAGAATTGTCCACAGCCCAAAATAACATGTCTACCAGAATTTTCTTGTCGCTGGCATCTTTAACACCTATCACATGGAAATCCATTTTTTTATATAGAAACAATATCCAATTTAAAAGATATAGAAATAGGAAATAATCACCTACAAGATAAAACAGTCCCTCATAGGAAATCACACTATGCCGCTAATAGAAAATTGTCAGATAAGCCGTTAGCAGCTGGCGGACTTCTCCATGCCGCCACTGAAACTTTAGTCTCCTCTAAATCACATGTTTATTAAAAATATAATGGTGGTATGTCGAGACTGCTATTAGGGGGTAATTCATTAACTGCAATAATGAGCATGATGCAACTTATGATTTCATCATAAAATCAGTTGCGTCAAAACTCCTGATAAAGGAAATTCAAGTTTCTAGCCAAAAATTGAAGAACACTTGTCAAACCGACCATTTACATCATAAAATCAAAAGAAAGGTCACATCTTTATTTCCCCAGATTTGTAAGGGCAAAAATCATCCCCAGGTATGACATAAACAAAGTAACATCAAAATGAAACACGAGTATCAACCTCATCTTAAGAAAAATACCGATTCACGCGAAAAAATAAAGAATAATTCTCAAATAATTGATATTTTCAACCAAAAAACAAAAGTAAGTTTAACTTTATAGAAAAGCCTGATATATAGACAAACAAAGAATCCAAAAATTAGTGATGATATATTCATCAGTAGAAGAATTACAGTGCGGAATTAAGCTAAAAATGGAGACCCCTACACAATTAAGGACTGAAAAAACACATAAAAAGAGATCTACTACTAATTAACAGCAACCAAGTCTAGTCAAAGATTAAAATTTCCTAATTTAAATTAGAATTCGATCATAGAATCACAGCGTCAGATCGATTTTTGCAGTAGTTTACTACATATCAAATCATCATCAAACACTCGACCACAATTCACTGCGATCGAATCACTACAATCACAAAAGCCACAATTTCTATCACTTCCACTAAAAAAATTCATACATGCATGTCCACAAAAAAGTATATATACCTGCAGGTACATGATTTAAGGCGATGCCGGTGCTGTTTAGTGCTTGCTGTACAGTTGCCGGAATCCGATTAGTATCTCCGTAAGCTGAAATAGATACAGGACCGCAATAATTCATCTTCACCAAGGCCGTCGTTATGTTCTGAGCAATCGAATGGGGATCGGAACCTTTGGGAACCTGACAGTTCTCTATGTCCCACCACACAGATATCTTCGCCGCCGAGTACTGCGGCTCCGCCACCGTAGGTAGGGAGAGAATCATGCCGTTGTTTCCGCCGGCGCCGCCCATCTGTGTATGCGTGTTCGTACCGGGTGTAGGTAATGCTAATCTACGCTCGCCGGAGAATGGCGTACGATAGCAGTTTGTATCGTTATTTTCTTATTTTTGTGGATAGTAACGATGTATGGTAGGGATTAGATGGGGACATGGGGCGGAATAAATGGGATCGGCAATTTGGTCTTTTGCGAGAACGGTGATTTACTGTTTTGTCCCTCAAGAGTGACTGATTTACTATTAGTGGTTGAACTTGACGTGGTTGTGGAGGTTGACTTATGTGGACTAAAAAATCAACAATTTTTTTATTGAATATATGGATTTGTAATGATTGAGAGGAAAATGAATTACTTTCACCATCTCTAAAATAACAATAGCACAAAATAGCAAATAATATTCTATTTGTATTAATACCTTGAACTTTTAATATTTTTACATTTTAAGAATTGTCTTCTCAATTTTTTTAATTTAAAAATTAAAATTTTAATTTTTTTCACCTAGGAGATTATCTTCTCAATTTTTATTAAAATTTTAATTTTTTTCACTTTGACGATTTTCTTCTCAATTTTTTCGGTTAGAGGATTAAACTTTTAAATTTTTCTTATTACGTCTAAATTGATAGTATCACATTAGAAAATTGTTGACATGACAGTGACACGTGACTAAAAAAATACTTAAATGTAATATGAGTCTCATTTTAAAATTTATTCAATTAATTTTTTGTACAAAAAAGTATAAATATAAGACTATTATTAAATTTACTTTAAAAATTGTCATTAAATTTACTTTAAAAAATTAATAATGGTTATATTAAAATAATAATAGTTTACTTTAAAATTAATAATGATATTATATTTACCCTTTTTTGTACAAAAAAAATAATTGAATAAATGTTAAAATTAGACTCAATATTACACATAAGTATTTTTTAGTCACGTGCCACTTTCATGTCATCAATTTTCTGACGTGACACTATCAATTAGACGTAATCATAAAAAATTAAAAGTTTAATCCCCTAATTAAAAAAAATTAAGAAGACAATCCCAAAAATAGAAAAAAATTAAAAGTTTAATCCCTTAATCGAAAAAATTAAGAAGATAATATCTAAAGTGAAAAAAAAGATCAGGTATTAATCCATATTAAGGCCTATATAAAAATATATTATATATAAAATACAAATTAAAATGTAAGACTACTAAACATAAAATGGTCAAGACTGATGAGCTTGTGCATAAAATGGTTAACTTTAATATTAAGGATAATTTCAACAAAATAGAAAAAAAAAAATCAAATAACTATTAAAATGTCATTTAAATGTATCTTTTAATATTATTAAAAGAATTTATTTTATTTTAATACAGAAATAACCTAGAGTAGCTAGAGAGCTAAATAAAATATATTTATGGTGTTTTTTATTCATAAGAAAACTGTATAATTATTTTTCTATATGTTTCTTTTTCTTTTATTTTCTTTTCTTTTTTTGCATGAAATTAAGTGAGCTATTTTATAGATAGTTTTTATTATTACAAGTGTTTTCAAAAATTTTATAAATTTTCATCATATGAGTGCGGGATTTATTTAATATTTTATGTTAATGAAATTTTGTAAAAATATTATAAATAGTTGTGAAAATTATAATTCTCTAAAATATTATTCAAACGAGTACTCTCTTTCTACAAAAGTAAGCTCCTTTGTAGAAATTATAAATTTTAAGGATTTACATTTATTTTATTTTTACACTAAAATAACAATGTATTAGTTTAATTGGATTTAAAAAAAAAAATCCTCAGTCTATTTTATCTGAAATATCAAACTTCTCATTAAAAAAAATTTTCTATCAAACGACTCACTAAATTTTATTTTTCTTACGAAACATTATAAAAATCGTTAAAGTACTTGGATTTTTAACAAAAAGCTGAGTTGACGTATAATTAGGAGAGATAAACTCCTCCTCAATGATGCCATGGCGGTTCGGGAATGATATGTGTATAAATAATTGGTTTATAAAAAAGAAAAAAGAAAAATACTAATTAATCTAAATAAAAAAATTGTTCTTCTTTGTATCTTTATCTACACAAATCTCCAAAAATTACTCTCCTTCGATTGTATATCTTTAAAAATGGGGAGAAATCAAAGCAAAATCCATTTGAGATATACTTTTTGGATTGTCTTTTTACTATTATTTTAAATATCAAATCATCACAGCTGAATTTCAAATTTAATATTAAAATTATATTTGAAAATATAAAATTATTTTTAAAAATCGTTGTTTTATAAATATATCTCTAATTTTGAAACGGACGAGAGTAATGTAAATGGAATAATTTGTCATTCATTTGTTATTAGAAGAAAAGGTCTTGGTAATGTAATGGCTAAGGAAGTTTTCCTTCCCAAGTCACGTATAATTTACGTCTTGTTCAATCTTGACCTGACAAAAAGGCGGGTCAGGCCGGGTGGCCAAGACAAAATAGCCCGAGTTTTGACAGACTGATAATGTGAGGCCCGTGGCCCAGATTGGGCCGGCCCGGCCCAACCCGCAGGTTTCTTCCTTTATTTTATTTTATTTTTGCAAAAAAAAATAAAATAAAATAAAATATCTAACCTAATGTTAAAATTGGAATTGAAGCTGTTTAAATAGCAAACTCAAATACTCAATGACCAACTAAATCCATTCAAATTTAATAATTATATGATCAACCAAATCAAATCAATTTGATTACATGATCTTCAATCTGTTAGGTAGTATTCATTATATACCTGACCTAGCTATTAATCTAATGAGTTAATTAAGTAATTTGAATTAATGAGCTCAATCAATATATAATATCTTTATTTCCTTAACAACCACCACCAAATTCAATCTCAAATCTCAAATCTCAATAATACCTTAAAGTTGATATATGAATGGCTGCTGAAATGAAGATAGATAGATAGATATATAATGAATAATATGGAAGAAATAACAAAATTATTAATTTGAACATACTCTTCTTAATTCTCCATCTTCATCAACAATAGTGGTAGTGGTAGTGGTAGTGGTAGTGGTACTGGTACTGGTGTTATATTGCTGTTATTTTTTCAATTCACCAAAATCAAAGTTTTGTTTCAATTAACTTAATGGCCTACTTGATATTATAATGGAATTAACAAAGAATAACAATTAATAATTAATGATAGAAAAATGATGTGATGTCTGATAGACTTGAATACTTGAAATTTATAAACAATTTTTTTGAAAAAATGGTAATGCTCGTAAATATTATAAATTAGGCACGATTTAGGTTTAACTTTTTAAGAATAGTAAAATTTGAACAAAAGTAAAGAAACAATATATTGAAAATTATATTAAAAACAAACAATTGTTGTAGTTCAGTTGGTTTGAACTCTTATTTATTTATTTACGAGTGGTGTGTTTAAGCCTCATAACCCACAAGTAGTAACATTTTATTTTTTAAAAAAAATAAATCGCGGGCCACGGGCCAGGCCGGGTCACTCGCGGGGCAGACCTTCACGGGCCAGGCCAAAATGACCAAAATTTTATTGGACTAAAAAACTGTAACTCAAAGCCCGGCCCGTGACGGGCGGGCCGGCCCGAGTCGCTGGCTTGAACCATGTTTACAAGATCTAATTCAATCTAAGAATATATTCAACTTTTATTAATTTCTATAAGAAGAATTTATACCACGTTCATGTGTCGGAACCTTCCAGGAAATAATTGATTTAATTTCTAGGACTTTATAGATGACTTTTAATTAGTGGCAATTTTTTTTTAAATCCGAGTTTCCTTTTAAATATTCTATAAATAATATAAATTGATAATAATAAAAAATTAATATTAAGTAATTAAGATGATCTTCATAAGTAAATTGTTTCGTCTAAACTTATATTATCTAACTAAAAATAAAATTTATAATAAAAAAATGTTCCTTCTAAAACTACTTAACTAATTAATTTAGTAAAAAAACACTATATGTTATTACAGAGCAGTTCAGGATGTTCGTCGCTAAAGGTTGGTCCGTCAACGGACCAATCCGTTCCTTAACCTCCCTGTTTGTTATTAATCTATATTATTTAACATTACATTTTGGGCTATATGTATATACACAGTTGTGTAGTACACAATCGCCTATGACGGTGATTTTTTTAAACTATGGCGACGGGTGCCGTCGCCAAAGACCAAAATATTACAATTTATACTATTACAATCCAATTTCAGAGAACTTAAAAGAGAACTTAAGATCCACAAATTATTTATGACTTAATTACTTATATGACACACGGTCCACAGATCTTTGACTCCCTAACAATTATGGAATAATACCGACTGGTTTCGTACGTATTCTCACCTGCGGGTCTACGATCAACTTTTGTGTTCTCACTTCCGACAATTCGATCGGATGTATAAAAATAGCCAAAAATTATGTTATTTAGATGAGAGGACTGATATATTTTTAACTGACTTATCCATTTCATATTTAGTTTGATAAATGAATTTTGACAAAAAAAAATTACTTTTATTTGTAATAATTAGAATTTTAAGTATATTTCAATTTTATGAGTCTTAAAAAAAAAGTTTAGCCGTGTGCAGGGGGTAGAAAATGAGGACGCTGCTTATCTTCAGTTTCGCAGTTCCAAAGCGAAAGTCTCGGTCTACATGTAGATTAAAAGCAGGTCAAGTGGATGGAGAGAAAAGCTGGCCCCTCTGTGCATGGAAATAAGTAGTAAATGACAAATTTAATTGCCCCTCTAGTCTCTACCGTGATCTCCACGTCTCACTCCAAATAGGAATAATGATTTTGACTCTGATCAGAATGGAACTGAAAATGAGAAATCATGGAATGTTATTTATGGAGATAGGGAGGGAATGATCCAAAAGCCAGTTGAAGTGACTTTTAAACACTAAAATGAAAATCAAAAGCCACTCCAAGTGGCGTTGGAATTTTGGTGTAAGAAAATGGTTTTTTTTTTTATAAAAAAAATTCCATCCAATTTTTTTTAAAAAAATAACAAATTTGATAATTTTTATTTTTTTTAAAAAACAAATTAAAAAATAAAAATGTTATATACTTGAAAGCCATTTGAAATGGCGTTGGAATAAAAAAAAAATTAATAAAGCTTGAACGCCATTTCAAATGGCTTTAGAACAATTTTTAATTTTTTTAAGTTAAAAGCCATTTCAAATGACTTTAGAACAATATTTTTTTTTGAAATTGAACACTATTTCAAATGGTTTTGGAACAATATTTTTTTTTAAAGTGGATTGTCAACTTGGATTTGGACCCAATTTTTTTTTAAAAAAAATTATAAAACAAATGAACGCAATTTCAAATGGCTTTGGAACAAACTTTTTTTAACTTTTTTTTTTTACAAAACAATTTTGGATGCCATTTGAAATGGCGCTGGAACATTTTTTTTCTTACAAAGCAATTTTGGAATATATGACTACTTGAACGAACAAAATTTTTTCACTAAAAAAAATGCAAAATAAATGTACTTGAACGCCACTTGAAGGGGCATTGTAGCTTTTTTTTTAAGTTTTCAAATTACTTAACGCGACTTGAAGTGGCGTTAGAATCTCTTTTTTTAAAAAAATTTAACTGACTGGCGTTGTAAATTTGTTTTTTTATAAAGTAAATTTTAAAAGACTTGACTTCAACCACTTGAAGTCTTATATACTCCTTCATTTTCAACGCCAATGACAGAGAATGGACATAAAAAACATTCAAATATAAAAGACATTCAAATTAGGAAAGCAGTGATATGAAGAACAAGTATTCGTTAAAAATGTAGGAAATATTGAGGATAAGTACAACACATTAACGATTGATAAAAATAGTACACAACTGCATTCGTTCGCATATAAAATTCCATTACATATAACATTAATGACGTCAAGGTTGTGGTACTTTACTACAATTTTTACTACGCTTTGTGTCCTTCCTGTCCACACACACTACAATGGACAACTCTATTGGACATGCCCATCTCTGTGTGGATTCTTGTCGTGCAACCTCTTTGTCCTCTTCAAATTTGCATTAGGTATTAAAATCCCAAAAGCTTCCCAATTATTTGGTAGCGAAAAGGTCCAATAATCTTGGAGCATAAGTGGTTGGAAGTTAGGTTCCCACATTTTTGCATATTGTACATTCTTGTGATGATCTGCAATGTATAGATGCCAATCATTTTTTATCTTTATATATGCCGCAACAACATAAGAACAGGGGCATCGTTCTGCTTTCCACTTTCCGTATAAACAAGACCATTCGTTCAATCGCACAACTTGTATATTGCCTCCCTTCCAGTTGTTTCCGCGTTGAATTCGTGCAGTTTTGACATCAAATATACCACTTAGTACATTGTATGAATTCACAGCATGAGTCGTTGCCTTCTGCATAATTATTTCAATTTCCTTCTTCATAATTAGTGTATCCACACTGCCCCATAAAAAAATTATCATAAGCCATTAATGATGAAGTAACTTGTTTAAACTCGATATATAATTCTACTCCACAATTATTGTTGTAGCATTTTTCTGGAATACCCAACAAAATATCAACGTCATTGTCATTGTTAATGTTCAATCGATAAAACTTGGACACCTCATTAACAATATAGCTTAGATATTTACAACTTAATTTGAAAATCCATTGTAAGGGATATTTTCCCAACTCATTGTAGAGTTTATGAATCAGCTCAGCAGACGACGGGGGGGGGGGGGGTTCGAGGGGACACATGATGTGACGCCCCCAAAATAGGTCCACACAACTCATTTTGAGTCGCCAAAATACATGGTAAAGAATTCAAATACAAACTTTCTATATACAACTATTAACTGTCGTGTAAAATACGACAAAAGATAAGCTGTGAGTTTCAATACAAATATTGTCTCGTAGACAATATTCAAATTCAAATAAAGTCCTTATTACAATTATTGTCACACTATTTTATAGAATAGTGATGACTACTATAGTAACCATCTTGGACCATCATTCCATTTCCCGACTAGTCCCAACTATATTCTCATTTCCTGAATAGAACAATAAAAGAAAAGGTTGAGCTCAATTAGCCCAGTAAAAAATATTATGACTAAGATAATGTAGAAAAAATTATCTTTAGTCCTAAACAGGGGAAATCTGATAGAATATAATAGACAACAAGTTTTAGATCAACAACTGCAACGAAAATAACAATTTATTAGAAGAGTCAAGTAGAGCATGATGTCTACTATCTTTTATGATTTAAAAGTATATCATCAATATTTTGTCCCTGTAACACCAATTAATAATTATTTCCAATCAACGAATTATTTATGCACTACGAGCTAAAGATAATCGTTTGTATCACCAGTGATCATGATCATGCCAAACACATGTTCATCTATGCACTACGGGCCAAAGAGTACTTTCACCACAAATCTTTATCTATAACATTAAATTTCATGATTATACCAATAAAAATTCGTGGTCATAATCATACCAATCAACCGTCCATCTTTGCAGTGTTAAACTGATAGAATACAATAGACAATAAGTTTAACTGCAGTGGAACAAGCAATCCATTAGAAGAGTCAAATAGAGCATAATATCTACTATCTTCTATGATTTAAAAGTTCATCATAAATATTTTATCGCTGTAACACAGCTCAATAAATAATCCATATTACCGAATTATCCATGCACTATGGGCCAAAGATATTCGTTAGTATCATATCCATGAATTATTCATGCACTACGAGCCAATGATATTCATTATTATCACATCCACGAATTATCCATGGACTACGGGCCAAGGATATTCGTTAGTATCACCAGTGGTCATGATCATGCCAAACAACAATTCATCTTTGCACCCTTTGTAAGACCTCAACTTATTAATGAATAAAATCAAATTTTCTCTAAATATTATTGTGAATAATAAGGTGTTAATTTGATATAATGCTTTGGTTATGGGTGAAATGTGCAAATTTTATAAAATAAGCAAGTGGTCATAAAATATTCATTTTGTCGGGAAATATTCATTTGGTCGGGGAATATTCGTACGACGGCGCAACCATTTGTGAGCCCCATAACGGAAAACGGTCGGATGAAGAAAATGACAAAAATTGAGTTTTTATAAATAACGGCGTACTTGTTACCGTTAACACTGTTGGAATACCCAATGGTTAAAATGCAGTAATACGCGTGGTTGCACAGTAGCACACGATTTTGCACAGTATTTTTGAATTTTTAATCCTTACGTAAGAAGGCACTACTTAATAATTGTTACAGTAGTTACTATTCAATATTTTATTTTATTGATTCAATAATTATTGCGTTGATATTTTATATTATTGTTGTTTCAATAATTGTTACTGCACTGTATTTTCCATGATCAGATCAATAATTCATATTATTTGAATACTATTATTAGATAGTATTATTGTTAATGTCTAAAAAGTTCTGTCTAAGGAGAGGTTTGATCATCTATGTGACGCCCCCAAAATTAGGTATACATCACCCATCTTGGGTCGTCAGATACATAGTACAGAATACAAATACAACTTAATAATACAACTGTCGTGTACAATACGACAAAACATAAACTGTGAGTTTAAATACAAATATTATCTTCTAGAGAGTATTCATACTCAAAATGAGTCCTCATTACATTTATTAACACACCATTACATAGAATAGTGAGGACTACTAACTAATACTATCATTCGGACCATCACTCCGTACCCCGACTTGTCCCAGCTACGTTCTCATTTCCTGAAGAGAACAGTGAAAGAAAGGGTGAGCTCAACTAGCCCAGTAAGAAATATTATGACTAAGATAATGCAGAATAAATTATCATTAGCCTTCAACAATGTTAAACTGATAAAATATAATAGACATCAAGTTTAACTGTAGCGGAACAAGCAATCCATTAAAAGAGTCAAGTAGAAAATAAACTCTACTATCTTTTATGATTTAAAAGGTTTTTCAACACTGTGATCGCTGAGACTCAGCTTAATAAAATAATCCACATCATCGAATCACCCCTGCACTACGGCCAAGGATATTCGTGTATTCATTAATGGTCATGATCATGCCAACAACTGTCCATCAATGCACTACGGGCCAATGAGGACTTTTACCACATCATTTGTAACATTACGGTCATGATTATACCGAATAATCCCTGGTCATAATCATACCAAGTCCATCTATGCACTACAGGCCACAGATGACTTTCAACATTTTATAAACATGAGGATGATGACAATGATATAAGAATTCAATAAAACAAGTTCAAGAATTAATTTATCCAGGAATTAACAACGTCCAAATTGTCAACATGATACTGCATTGTGGAGTAAAATTCAAGAATGCTTAGAAGAATATTTTCTTGAAAAGATACTGGATGAAACGCAACTATCAAGGATATTCCACAAATTTCATGGAGTATAGAAGTCAAAACTTAACCAACTGAGTACAATAAAGAATGGAATAACAAAAGAAATCACCATGCATGCGATAGACCGCACAGACAGGTTATTCCAATAGAATAATAAATAATGGAACCAGGTCCGGCGTAAACGCACAGACAGGATATTCCGACAGAATAATAAATAATGGAACCAGGTCCGGTGTAAAACACACAGACAGGATATTCCAACAGAATAATAATAAAACGGAACCAGGTCCGGTGTAAAACACACAGACAGGATGTTCCAACAGAATAATAAACGGAACCAGGTCCGGTGTAAAACACACAGACAGGATGTTCCAACAGAATAATAGAAGAATGTCACCAAGTATAGGGTAGACCGCGTATACTGGTTATTCCAACAGAATAATAACAAATGGAATAACAGAAGTTCTCTTCATGAATATAAAAGAAATAATATTCCCTACCTTAAAAGAACTGGATATTGGAAAAGTGATGTAGCAGAATACTTTTATTCTCTCTCTCTTATTCTCTCTATACTTTCTCTCTCTATAGCTTGAATGAATTCGTGAAAAATAATGAAGCCCTAGGCCTCTATTTATAGAAAACTGAGGGTGGCTCTTGGTCTTAACGAAGGGTCAAATGACTCTTGGTCTTAACGAAGGGTCAAATGACTCTTGGTAATATTGAAGGGACAACTACTATTGACGAAAGTAATTACTATTGACCAAGGTAAATACTATTGACGAAGGTAATTACTATTGACCAAGGTAAATACTATTGACCAAGGTAAATACTATTGACGAAGGTAATTACTATTGACCAAGGTAAATACTATTGACGACGGTAATTACTATTGACGACGGTAATTACTATTGACGAAGAGACTCTTAGATGATGACATATGGCCCCCCATAAAATAACCAAACTTACCACAACGTCTCAATTATTGATTTAATAATATAACATATTATACAGATGATACTATGACAATAATTTAAGAGATATGATGCAGCAATTACTGTAGCAATAATTGAGTATAGCTGAGTGACTTCTCACGTAAGCATCAATAATCAATACCGTGTGCTACTATGCAACCACGCGTATTACTGTACTTTTACTACCGAGTAGTTCAACAGTTTTAACGGTTTTAACGGTAACACTTCAGCCGTTATTTTTAATAAAATATTTTTGTCGTTTTCTCAATCCGACAATAATTCCGTTGTGGGGTCCACCAATGATTGTGCCGTCGTACGAATATTCCTCGACAAAAAGAATATTCTCCGACCAAACGAATATTTTATAACAACTTGCTTACTTTGCAAAATTTATAAATATTACCCACAACTATAACATTATATCAAATTAACTCCATAATATTCAAAAATGATATTTATAGAAAATTCATCTTTATTTATAAAAATTGGGGTCTTACAACCTCCCCTTCTTATGAAATTTCGCCCTCGAAATTAGGGTACGTACCTGGTATGTCGAAGAGGTAAGGATACCTTGATTTCATTTCTGATTCTAACTCCCAAGTCATTTCCTCAACATCGTGGTTTCTCCACAAAACTTTGACTTGAGGTATAACCTTGGAGCGTAGAATATGTTCCTTCTTATCCAAGATTTGAACAGGAACTTCTTCATACGTCAAATCCTCCGCTATTTCGTCCGGTTCTAACTCAATAATGTGGTTCGGGTCTTCCACATATTTGCGTAACATGGATATGTGGAAAACGTTATGAACACGAGACATACTTGGCGGTAAAGCGAGTCTATAAGCCACAGTTCCTACTCGATCGAGGATTAAAAATGGACCGATGAATCGAGGATTTAGCTTTCCTCTCTTTCCAAATCTCGTAACTCCTTTCCATGGAGCAACACGTAAGAACACATGATCTCCTACATCAAATTCCACGTCCTTTCGATGAAGATCAGCATAACTCTTTTGTCGATCTTGTGAGGTTTTTATACGTTGTCGGATCGTTTGAATCTTTTCTGTAGTCATACGTACCAACTCCGGTCCCAACAACGTTGCTTCGCCCACCTCATCCCAGCATACTGGAGAACGACATTTTCTTCCATACAATGCTTCGAATGGAGCCATGCCAATACTTGCTTGATAACTGTTGTTGTAGGAAAACTCCACCAATGGTAAGAACTTGTCCCAACTTCCCTTGAAGTCAAAGACACAGAGTCTTAATAGATCTTCAAGAGTTTGAATAGTCCTCTCTGATTGTCCGTCCGTCTGAGGATGATATGCTGAACTAAATCGTAACTCCGTGCCCATAGCTTTTTGTAAACTAACCCAAAATCGTGAAGTGAATCTTGGGTCTCGATCAGAAACTATGGATACTGGCATACCATGCAGTCTTACAATCTCGTTTATGTACATACGAGCAAGACGTTCAAGTGTATAAGTTTCTCGTATCGGTAAGAAATGAGCAGACTTGGTCAATCTATCAACAATGACCCAAATCGCATCAATACCTTGAGAAACCCTAGGAAGACCGGTAACGAAATCCATGGTAATGTGCTCCCACTTCCATTCTGGAATTTCAAGTGGTTGCAATGGACCTTTTGGTACTTGATGCTCCGCTTTGACTCGTTGACAAGTTAGACACCTTGAGATAAACAACGCTATCTCTCTCTTCATATTGCTCCACCAAAATGTATGACGAAGATCATGATACATTTTGGTACTTCCAGGATGGATTGCAAACGGTGTGTTGTGCGCCTCCATCATGATTTCATACTTTAAATCAGGGTTGTTAGGAACACAAAGTCTGGAGTTGACTCGAAGTATTCCTTCTTCATCGATTCTTGCTTCCGGCATAACACCTTCTTGCACTTTCTTCCTCATACGCATCAGCTCCAGGTCTGTAGCTTGAGCAGCTTTAACTTTATCGATTAAAGTCGGTTCTACTCGTATATTCGCCATCATCACATGGGTCCCTGGAGTCTTCAACTCTATCTCCATCCTTTGCAAGTCACACAAAATGGGCCTTTGCGTTGTTAATATTGCACTTGTACCCGCATATGATCTTCTACTCAATGCGTCAGCTACCACGTTCGCTTTTCCAGGATGGTATTGAATGGTATGATCATAATCTTTCAACAGTTCAAGCCAACGTCGTTGTCGCATGTTGAGTTCCTTTTGAGTGAAGAAATATTTGAGGCTTTTATGATCCGTAAAGATCTCCACCTTCTCCCCATACAAGTAATGCCTCCAAATTTTAAGTGCAAAGACAACAGCTGCCAACTCTAGATCATGAGTAGGATAATTCCTCTCATATTCCTTGAGTTGTCTTGATGCATAGGCTATGACTTTTCCATGTTGCATGAGAACGCATCCCAACCCTTTGCTCGAAGCATCACTGTAGATGACAAATCCCTCCGAGCCAGATGGTATTGTTAGAACAGGTGCTGAAATGAGTCTCCTCTTGAGTTCTTGAAAACTCTGCTCACATTCTTCGCTCCAACCAAACTTTGTATCTTTCCGAGTCAGCTGAGTTAATGGAGTAGCGATTCGAGAAAATCCTTCCACGAATCTCCGATAATAACCAGCTAAACCAAGAAAGCTACGTACCTCGGTCACTGATTTAGGTTGCTCCCAGCTTTGAATAGCTTCAATCTTTGCCGGGTCAACCGATATTCCACGACTTGATACTACGTGCCCAAGGAATGCTACCTCTTCCAGCCAGAACTCGCATTTCTTCAACTTGGCATAAAGCTTGTATTCACGAAGCTTTTGGAGTACCAGCCTCAAGTGTTGCTCATGATCTTCACGGCTTTTGGAATAAATAAGGATGTCATCAATAAAGACGACCACAAAGTGATCCAAATATTCCTTGAATACCCGGTTCATCATATCCATGAAGGCAGCAGGAGCATTAGTCAATCCAAAGGACATGACTAGGAATTCATAATGCCCGTACCGAGTTCTAAAAGCCGTCTTTGGAATATCCTCAGTTCTAACCTTCAGCTGATGATATCCAGAACGAAGATCGATCTTTGAAAAGAATTGTGCTCCTTGCAACTGGTCAAACAGGTCATCAATACGTGGCAATGGGTACCTGTTTTTGATGGTGACATGATTCAACTCCCGATAATCAATACAAAGTCGCATACTTCCATCTTTCTTCTTCACGAATAGAACAGGAGCACCCCAAGGAGAAGTACTAGGACGAATAAAGCCAATGTCTAACAATTCCTGCAGTTGGATCTTTAACTCCTGAAGTTCAATAGGAGCCATTCGATATGGGGCTTTGGAAATGGGTTTTGTACCGGGTTCAAGATCGATACAAAATTCAATTTCACGCTCTGGGGGTAGGCCAGGAAGTTCTTCAGGGAATACGTCAGGGAATTTATTAACAATAGAAATATCATTCAAAACTGACGTATTTTTGTTTAGATCTGTGACATGAGCTAAGAAAGCTTGACATCCGTTTTTCAATAAACGAATAGCTTTATGGCTTGAGATGACAGCGATTGATTTTAATGGTTTGGTTGCTTGAATTCGCATAATAGGTCGATTAGGAATATGAAAGCTAACAACCTTACGAAAACAATCAATTTTTGCATAATGAGTAGTTAACCAATCAATCCCTAGAATCACGTCAAATGCAAGTATTTTTAATGAAATCAGATCGATAGGTAATGTGTGGGTACCAACTTGAACCAAACAAGACTTATAAACAGTGGAGGTAATGAAGGTTTCTCCCAACGGAGTTTCCACAGATAAGTCAAAGTCTAATTTCTCCGGAATCAAATTTAATCGATGAGCGCAAGTAGGAGAAATAAAAGAATGGGTTGAACCGGTATCAAATAAAGTATAAACTTCTTTAGAGTTTATAATAAGCTTACCCGTGATGACCTCATTCGGGTTCCTTGCTCTCTGGGAGTTCACAACAAACGCTCTCCCTTGCACAACCGGTTTTGACTTTTCTGGGACGGCTTTTGGTGCCTCCATCCTAGCTGAATTTGTCTTCGGTAAACGACAAAATCGGGCTAAATGACCTTCTCTTCCACAATTATAACATGCTTTGGACGGCATCGCGCAGTTTGGACTGATGTGCCCCTCCCCTCCGCATTTGAAACATATGATAGGTGGTCGTTCTCCTTCCTTAACGACAGGTGCTGGTGCTGACGTCTTTCCATCATTGTTGAATCTCCTCTTCTTGAAATGTCCATTCTTATTGTTTTGGCCCTGATTACCACCGAAGTGGTTACCATTTCTGGCCTGTTGATTCCCTCCACGCTTGTTGTCACCGCTTCGATGACTGCTCTCACTGGTATTATCATTTTGCCGGCTGCTCTCTTTTGGTTGCGTTGTCTCGTTATCGCGCTCCACCAACTGAGCCCTATTTACAACATCTGAATACAAACACAGTTTATGAGAAACAAGATGTTGACGTATCTCCGGCTTCAAACCTCTTAAAAACATCCGCGTCATTCTTTCTTCATTATCCACCAGGTGGGACGCAAACCGGGATAACTCCGCAAATTTTGCCTCGTACTGCGACACGGTCATATTATTCTGCTCCAATTTGATGAACTCCACCTCCTTCATGTGACGAATACTCTCGGGAAAGTATTTGTCGTTAAACAGCTCTTGGAACTTCTCCCAGGACATCTTCAGTGCGGCAGGTTGAGTACGCTTTATCGATTCCCACCAGTAATCTGCCTCTCCTCGCAACATAAAGGCGGCAAAGGGAACCTTTTGCTCCTCGGAGCAACCCAAGACATCAAATATCTTGGTGATCTGCTTTATCCATGTTTCAGCTACAAGTGGTTTGGGTTCTCCCTTAAACTCCGGTGGTCCCAGCTCCTTAAACTGTTTAGCGGTGACCGCCAGAGAGTTTCCAGTATTTCCACCTACGTTGTGGACAGGAGCCGCTTTCACCTGTTGTTGCATGAATTGCATAAAGCCTCTGAACATTTGATCATTCATCATTTGGTCAGTGTTGTTGTTTGCATGAGGATTGACACCTTCCTGATGCACATTATCCTGATTATTGATATGTGGTGAATCAACAGTCGTCTGTGCTCCATTGCTATTCTCAACATTCTCAGATGCCATTTTCAGATACTGCCACAAAATAAAAATTAATTGATATGTCATATATTATCCTTATATTATGACCGACCAATTAAATACCATGCAAATAAACTTAGGTATGTCATACTAGCGAAGGAATTCCCCGTCTCTCCCCTCCTAGTTCTATTCTCACATCTTAGCCAGGGATCATATCCCTAAGCTCTGATACCAACTGTGACGCCCCCAAAATTAGGTATACATCACCCATCTTGGGTCGTCAGATACATAGTACAGAATACAAATACAACTTAATAATACAACTGTCGTGTACAATACGACAAAACATAAACTGTGAGTTTGAATACAAATATTATCTTCTAGAGAGTATTCATACTCAAAAGGAGTCCTCATTACATTTATTAACACACCATTACATAGAATAGTGAGGACTACTAACTAATACTATCATTCGGACCATCACTCCGTACCCCGACTTGTCCCAGCTACGTTCTCATTTCCTGAAGAGAACAGTGAAAGAAAGGGTGAGCTCAACTAGCCCAGTAAGAAATATTATGACTAAGATAATGCAGAATAAATTATCATTAGCCTTCAACAATGTTAAACTGATAAAATATAATAGACATCAAGTTTAACTGTAGCGGAACAAGCAATCCATTAAAAGAGTCAAGTAGAAAATAAACTCTACTATCTTTTATGATTTAAAAGGTTTTTCAACACTGTGATCGCTGAGACTCAGCTTAATAAAATAATCCACATCATCGAATCACCCCTGCACTACGGCCAAGGATATTCGTGTATTCATTAATGGTCATGATCATGCCAACAACTGTCCATCAATGCACTACGGGCCAATGAGGACTTTTACCACATCATTTGTAACATTACGGTCATGATTATACCGAATAATCCCTGGTCATAATCATACCAAGTCCATCTATGCACTACAGGCCACAGATGACTTTCAACATTTTATAAACATGAGGATGATGACAATGATATAAGAATTCAATAAAACAAGTTCAAGAATTAATTTATCCAGGAATTAACAACGTCCAAATTGTCAACATGATACTGCATTGTGGAGTAAAATTCAAGAATGCTTAGAAGAATATTTTCTTGAAAAGATACTGGATGAAACGCAACTATCAAGGATATTCCACAAATTTCATGGAGTATAGAAGTCAAAACTTAACCAACTGAGTACAATAAAGAATGGAATAACAAAAGAAATCACCATGCATGCGATAGACCGCACAGACAGGTTATTCCAATAGAATAATAAATAATGGAACCAGGTCCGGCGTAAACGCACAGACAGGATATTCCGACAGAATAATAAATAATGGAACCAGGTCCGGTGTAAAACACACAGACAGGATATTCCAACAGAATAATAATAAAACGGAACCAGGTCCGGTGTAAAACACACAGACAGGATGTTCCAACAGAATAATAAACGGAACCAGGTCCGGTGTAAAACACACAGACAGGATGTTCCAACAGAATAATAGAAGAATGTCACCAAGTATAGGGTAGACCGCGTATACTGGTTATTCCAACAGAATAATAACAAATGGAATAACAGAAGTTCTCTTCATGAATATAAAAGAAATAATATTCCCTACCTTAAAAGAACTGGATATTGGAAAAGTGATGTAGCAGAATACTTTTATTCTCTCTCTCTTATTCTCTCTATACTTTCTCTCTCTATAGCTTGAATGAATTCGTGAAAAATAATGAAGCCCTAGGCCTCTATTTATAGAAAACTGAGGGTGGCTCTTGGTCTTAACGAAGGGTCAAATGACTCTTGGTCTTAACGAAGGGTCAAATGACTCTTGGTAATATTGAAGGGACAACTACTATTGACGAAAGTAATTACTATTGACCAAGGTAAATACTATTGACGAAGGTAATTACTATTGACCAAGGTAAATACTATTGACCAAGGTAAATACTATTGACGAAGGTAATTACTATTGACCAAGGTAAATACTATTGACGACGGTAATTACTATTGACGACGGTAATTACTATTGACGAAGAGACTCTTAGATGATGACATATGGCCCCCCATAAAATAACCAAACTTACCACAACGTCTCAATTATTGATTTAATAATATAACATATTATACAGACGATACTATGACAATAATTTAAGAGATATGATGCAGCAATTACTATAGCAATAATTGAGTATAGCTGAGTGACTTCTCACGTAAGCATCAATAATCAATACCGTGTGCTACTATGCAACCACGCGTATTACTGTACTTTTACTACCGAGTAGTTCAACAGTTTTAACGGTTTTAACGGTAACACTTCAGCCGTTATTTTTAATAAAATATTTTTGTCGTTTTCTCAATCCGACAATAATTCTGTTGTGGGGTCCACCAATGATTGTGCCGTCGTACGAATATTCCTCGACAAAAAGAATATTCTCCGACCAAACGAATCTTTTATAACAACTTGCTTACTTTGCAAAATTTATAAATATTACCCACAACTATAACATTATATCAAATTAACTCCATAATATTCAAAAATGATATTTATAGAAAATTCATCTTTATTTATAAAAAATTGGGGTCTTACAATCTAATTGCGTGCCAGTAAGGAAAAATTCTTATTGGAAAGCCCTCTCTTTCCTGGGAATGGCTTGGTTGTCATAATTATGATTATGTAATATTATTTGTGAATAATTAATTATTGATTTATATGATAAGGAAATATTTAATTTATGTAGATATAATTGGTGGATATATTTATTTTATGTGAAGGAATTAATGTTGAGGTGTTTTTATCGGAATGGAGGTATTAAAAATTAAATCACTGTTCTTGAGATATATTGCGTGAGTCATAATTTTTAATCTGACCGTTGGATCGTTGTGATTTTTTGATATGTTATACGTATATAAATTGAGTATATGTCCACAAATTTTAAACCGTTAAAAATGAACGTATAATTTGTTATGAATTTTAAGAGGTGACTGATTTAGAAATTAGGTTTATAAATAATTTTGGTAGAAAATTCTAGAATTGAGTGGGCCCCACTTGTGGTTGGTGAAGAAATGTACTGGATTTTTATTCAAATGTGGTGGGTGAAAATAGTAGCAGGTAAATCCATCAAGTTGCAGGTCAAGTCTGATTCGACGTGTTAATATTTTCTTATAAATATAGGGCTAAGTTAGAATTGAAAATCACACCAGAATTCATAAGTTTTCTCTCTTTCTCTCTCTATATTATCGAGCGTATTTTTTGAGTATTTAGATAATTTGTGAGTTTTTATTTATTAGTACAAGTTTCCTTCAGCCTTATACCGATATTCCGAACAAAAGTACTGTTATCTTGAGGTAAGAGATGTTATTTTTTTCGTAAATGATATTATTTCTTTCAATATCATTATGCTGAAATATTGGTATGAACTTTTAATCAAATTTGAAACTTTTTGTGTCGGGGTTACTATTCACGTATACGGTACTATTCACGAATACGACACTATTAACCGAAAAATAAAATTTTTTCTTTTTGTCCAAGATGTCTATTATGGTTACTATCTTTGATTGTATCCATGTTTTGATCTTTATTTTTGAATTTTACTTTGCAATTAGTTGTTATGTAGTATTATTGCACTTGGATAAACTATAATACGAATCCCTAATATTTGTCCTTCTGTCTCACTGGATTCTATTTCTTTAAAATATTTTTCATCATCCTCAGTCCTAAATGATGACATTACTGAATATCTTTGACTTGTAGTGTGACGCCCCCAAAATAGGTATACATCACCCATTCTGAGTCGTCAAATACATGGTACAGAAACAAATACAACTTCATTATAATAATTGTCGTGCAAAATACGACAACACAATTATTGTGAGTTTAAATACAAATATTGTCTTCTAGACAATATCCACACTCAAATATTGTAACATCTAACTGGCGGTCGTTCTCCTCCCCAAGAATTTGTTGTTGGTGCTGGTGCAGCTGCTGATGTCTTCCCGTCATTGTTGAATCTCCTCTTTCTGAAATTTCCACTTGACTCATCTCTCCTATTATCATGGCCACGATGACCACCCAAGTGGTTACCGCCTTTGTTCGTATTTTTCCCTCCTCGTTGGTTATCAACGCTCTGATGACTGCTGTCACCGGTATGACCCTGGTTGTGGTCCCTCAGTTGCACATACTCATTATCTCGCTCTAATAATTGAGCCATGTTTACAACATCTGAATGTAAAGAAAATTTATGAGAGATAAGATATTGCCGAATCTCGGGTTTTAGACCTCTTAGAAACATCCTTGTCATTTGTTCCTCATTTTCGACTAAATGAGGTGCAAACCTGGATAACTCTGCAAACTTCGCCTCGTACTGGGACACCGTCATGTTGTTTTGTTCCAGTCTGATAAACTCCACCTCCTTCATATGACGAATACTTTCAGGAAAGTACTTATCATTGAACAGTTTCTGAAATGTTTCCAAGGATATGTTGAGTGCGTCAGGCTGGGTACGCTTCACATACTCTCACCAGTAGTCTGCCTCACAGCGGAACATAAAGGTGGCGAATGGAACCTTCTGTTCCTCCGTGCATCCTAAGACATCGAATATCTTGGTAATTTGCTTGACCCACATTTCTGCCATGATCGGATCCGGCTTTCCCTTAAATTCTGGTGGTCCCAATTCTTTGAACTGCTTGGCTGTGACAAACCGAGCATTGTTATCATTTCCACCCGTATTCTGCACACGAGTCTCCCTCGTCTGATTTTGCATGAACTGCAAAAAGCTCCTAAACATTCCATAATTCATAGTTTGCTCGGTAAAGTTGTTTATAGGAGGAATATTGCCTTCTTGTTGCACGTTCCCCTGGGTGGTGATCAAAGGTGTCTCCACGGTCTGATTTACTCCATTATTAACGTTCTCAGCTGCCATTCTTAAATACTACCATAAAACAAGGGTTAATAGTCATGTCATATATTATCCCTATACTCTGACCGACCAAATAAGCACCAAATAAACTTAGTCAGGTCATACTAGCGAAGGAATTCTCCGTCTCTGCCCTCTTAGTTCTTGTCTCACATCTCAGCCAGAGATCATATCCCTAAGCTCGGATACCAACTGTGACGCCCCCAAAATAGGTATACATCACCCATTCTGAGTCGCCAAATACATGGTACAGAAACAAATACAACTTCATTATAATAATTGTCGTGCAAAATACGACAACATAATTACTGTGAGTTTAAATACAAATATTGTCTTCTAGACAATATCGACACTCAAATAAGTCCTCATTATAATTATTCAAACACTATTTTACAGAAATAGTGAGGAATGCTAAAACATCTTTCTAGAACCATCACTCCATACCCCGACTAGATCCTGCTATGTTCTCACCTCCTGAGAAGAAAAATGGAATAAAAAGGAAAAGGGTGAGCTCAATTAGCCCAGTAAAGAATATTATGACTAAGATAATATACAACAAATTATCATTAGTATTCAACAGGGAAAAATCTGATAGAATATAATCGACAACAAGTTTTAGATCAACAACTGCAGCGGAAACAGCAAACCATTAGAAGAGTCAAGTAGAGAATGAATTCTACTATCTTCTAAGATTTAAAAGTCCATCATCAATATTTTATCCCTGTAACATCAATTAATAATCATCTTTAACCAAATATTCATCTTTGCACTACAGGCCAAAGATATTCATTTGTATCACCAGTCGGTCATGTTCATCTCAACACCTGTTCATCTTTGCACTACGGGCTAAAGATATTCATCAGTTAATCATTCATCTTTGCACTACAGGCCAAAGATATTCAGTAATATCATCATTTAGGACTGAGGATGATGAAAAATATCTTAAAGAAAATGAATCCAGTGAGACAGAAGGACAAATAGTAGGGATTTGTATAACAGTTTATCCAAGATTAATAATACTTCATAATAATCAATTGTGAAGCAAAATTCAAAAATCAAAATCAAAACATTGATACAATCAAAGATAGTAACCATAATAGATATCTTGGACAAAAGGGAAAAATTTTATTTTTCGGTGAATAGTGCCGTATTCGTGAATAGTGCCGTATACGTGAATAGTAAACCCGACACAAAAAGTTTCAAATTTGATAAAAAGTTCATATCAATATTTCGGCATAATGATATTGAAGAAAATATCATTTAAGAAGAAGATAATATCCCTTACCTCAAAATATCAGTACTTCTGGTCAGAATACCGGTATAAGGCTGAAAGAAACTTGCTCTGATGAATAGAAACTCTCAAAGTATCTAAATACTCACAAAATACACTCAATAATCTAGAGAGAGAAAGAGAGAAAACTTATTTTTGGTGTGATTTTTATTTTTAACTTAGCCCTCTATTTATACGAAAATGTTAGCACGCCGAAGCAAATTAACCTGCAACCTGATGGCTTTACCTGCTACTATTCAAGCCTACCATATTTAAATAAAAATTTCAACACATTTCTTCACTAACCAAGAGTGGGGCCCACCAATTCTAGAATTTTTTACCAAAATGATAAACTCCGAAAATTCAACAATTTCTGAACCAGTCATCTCGTAAAATTCATAATAAATCATATGTTCATTTGTAACGGTTCAAAATTTATGGACATATACTCAACTTATATATGTATAACATATCCAAAAATTACCACGATCCAACGGTCGGATTAAAAATTATAACCCCCGCACAATATCTCAAAAACTCTGATTTTTAATACCTCCATTCCGACAAAAATACTGATAAAAACCTCAACATTAACTCCTTTATTTTTAACTACAAAAATATATCCCTCATTTATATCCACATAAAATAAATATTTCCTTATCATATGAATCAATAATTAATTATTCACAAATAATATTACAGAATCACATTTATGACAACCAGGCCGTTCCCAGGAAAGAGGGGGCTTTCCAATAAGAATTTCTCCTTACTGGCGCGTAATTAGATGACCAAACCTCTCCTTAGACAGAACTTTCTAGACATTGCCAATAATGTTATCTGATAATATTATTCAAATAATATGAATTATTGATCTGATAATGGGAAATACTGTGCAGTGACAATTATTGAAACAACAATAATATAAAATATCAATGCAACAATTATTGAATCAATAAAATAAAATATTAAACAGTAACTACTGTAACAATTATTGAGTAGTGCCTTCCTTCGTAAGAATCAATAATTGATGCAATACCGTGTGCTACTGTATTTTATCCACCAGGTATTCCAACAGTATTAACGGTAACAACTACGCCGTTAATTATAAACAACTTATACTTTTCGTTTTCTTCATCCAATCGCTTTCTGTTATGGGGCCCACACAAGGCTGCGCCGTCGTACGAATATTCCCCGACAGCAAGAATATTCCACGACCAAACGAATATTCACCGACCAAAAATGAATATTTTATAACCACTTACTTATTTGAAATATTTGCGCATTTTACCCATAACTAACCACATTAATCAAATCAACCCTTTCTATTTCAAAATAATAAATAGAGGAAATTTAATTTCATTTATTAATAAGTTGGGGTTTTACATTTAGTGCAAAGATGAATGATTAACTGATGAATATCTTTGGCCCGTAGTGCAAAGATGAACAGGTGTTGAGATGAACATGACCGACTGGTGATACAAATGAATATCTTTGGCCTGTAGTGCAAAGATGAATATTTGATTAAAGATGTATATTGATTGATGTTACAGGGATAAAATATCGTTGATAGACTTTTAAATCTTAGAAGATAGTAGAATTCATTCTCTACTTGACTCTTCTAATGGTTTGCTGTTTCCGCTGCAGTTGTTGATCTAAAACTTGTTGTCTATTATAATTTATCAGATTTTTTCCTGTTGAAGACTAATTATAAGTTGTTGTATATTATCTTAGTCATAATATTCTTTACTAGGCTAGTTGAGCTCACCATTTTTCCTTTTTGTTCAATTTTTCTTAGGAGACGAGAATATAGCGGGAACTAGTCGGGGTGTGGAGTGATATTTCTAGTCAGTTGTGCTAGCAGTCCTCACTATTTTTTAAAATAGTATTTCAATAATTGTAATGAAGACTTATTTGAGTGTGGATATTGTCTAAAAGATAATATTTGTATTTAAACTCACAGTATTGTGATGTCGTATTTTGCGCAACAAGTGTTATGAAATTATATTTGTTTCTGTACCATGTATTTGGCGACTCATAATGGGTAATGTATACCTATTTTGGGGGCGTCACACCCTTGGCCGAAGACAACTCATGATCATGATCATACCAAACAACTGTCCATCAATGCAGTACGGGCCAATGAGTACTTTTACCACATCATTTGTAGCATTACAAGTCATGATTATACCGATACATATTTTCTAGTCATAATCATACCAATCAATAGTCCACCTATGCACTACGGGCTAAAGATGACTTTCGTCACAATATAAGCATGAGGATGATGACAATGATAATGATATAAGAATTCAATCAAACGAAATCAAGAATAAATATTAAAGATTTTTAATTTATCCAGAGTTTAAAAATATCCAAATTGTCAACATGATAACTGCTTTGTGGAGTAAAATTCAAGAATAATATTCACGTATCAAAAATAATTTGGACAAAAAATAATTAATTTTTCGTCGTGAATAGTACCCCTGGTGAATAGTATCCGAGTGAATAATACCACATGAATAGTACTTCGTGATAGTGTTGTACGTATGAATAGTGTCGTATGTATGAATAATACCCATAAATAGCTAGTACTCAGGCACGAAAAGATTAAAATTTAACAAGATTGTTCAGAAAAATATTATTGTGTAACGATACTAGATGAACCGCAAATTTCAAGGATATTCTACTAATTTCAAGGATTATAGAAATAATATTTATCAAAAATGAGTGTAGAATTCAGAATCTGAAACGAAATAATATTACTTATATATTACATAGTATGGAAGAAAATATTATTTCTTACGAATATTGAACAAAAATAATATCCCTTACGACGGTTGAACGAAAATAATATTCCTTACGAATATTGAACGAAGATAATATTCCTTACGAATATTGAAAGAAAATAATATTCCTTACGAATATTGAACGAAAATAAAATTCTTTACGAATACGAAAATTAATATCGTAAACGAATATGAAATAAATAATACTCCTTACCTTAAAAGAAGAGTAATTCTGACTGGTATAGCGGAGATATTCTGTAAGACCCCAAATTTTATGAAATAAAAGTATTCAGTTTTTCTTATAATTACTATTCAGTAAATGGTTAAATTGATAAATGTTAGAATTAAGGGTGATATATGATTTTTTTTTTCAAAATACACATGTGGTTATAAATGAAGGAATTAATGTTGAGGTGTTTTATCAGTATTTTGTCGGATTGGAAGTATTAAAAGATCAAATCGGTGTTCTTAAACCTATATTTCGTGAGTTATAATTTTGATCCGACCGTTAGATCGCTGTAATTTTTGGATATGTTATACATATATAAGTTGAGTATATATCCACAAATTTTGAACCGTTAAAAATAAACATATGATTTGTTATGAATTTTAAAAGGTGTTGAAACGATGTTCAAAATCATCCGCTTGTGAATTTTGAATATTTTCGGTCTGGAATTTGGAAAAATTTTCTTCTACAAAGTTGTAGAGAATTGAATTTTCTATAAAGAGTCGTGCGATTCGTATTTTTCTGATAACCGGGCTATTTTCTAGGAATTATTAAAATTTCGGAAAATAAAATAATTTTTATTAAATTATAGGGTGAGACCCACTTTGGTTGGTGTTAATACACATGGGCTGCTGAATTTTCTTGCTCCAAGTTGGCTGGCTGATCAGTTGGTTAAGGGGGCGTAGGAGAAGAAAAGAAAAATTAATATTTTATTAATTTAGTCTCCTTTGGCGTTCTAGCATTTTTCTATAAATAGGTGCTTATGTTAGAATTGAAAAGCACACTAGAAACAAGTTTTCTTTCTCTCTAGATTATCAAGCATATTTGTGTGAGTAATTAGATACTTTGAGAGTTACTTTTCAGTGCAAGTTTCTTTCGGCTTTTCATCCGATATTTCAGTCAGAAGTACTGCTCTTTGAGGTAAGAGATTTTAAGGGTTATTATATTTTTCAGTTCGTACTTCTTCCGTCCTTCAAAAAATTTTGAAAAAAATTTAAAATGATATTTTGATGAGTTTTATTGATTGTGTCCAAAAATGGTGATTTTCGGATGTATAGAATAAGAGTTCTGAATTTTACGGAAAAAGACTATTTTAAAAGTAACCGCTTATAATTCCTTGTGGCTAACTCCAAAATTGATGAAATTTTTGTAGGAAGTATATCTATATTATATCAGTATACTCTGTGAATTTCGGAATTTTTGGATAAAAGTACAATTTATGATAAATATCTAAATATTCAGCGGTTTTGGCCATATGAAAAATAGTAAATGAATTTTAAAAATTCTGAGAAAAATATATGTTCACTATGGGACTATATTATGCTAAATCCTAGAAAAGAAATATTTTTAGAACTGATTTGGTATTTTTCATGAAAATAGACTAGTTAAGAATAAATAAATTAAATATGTTATGTGAAGAAATAAAATTAGAAAATAGGATTTTATGGCTTGAGAATCCTATGTGAGGTATATACAGATTTTTGATGAGGGTTTTTGGTTATTGGTGATGAAATCTTATGAGTTTGGCATTTTAGGATGATTAAATGCATTATTTAGTAAAGTGTAAACAATTAAAATAAATTGTTTATAAGCTTAAGAAATATTATTTTTTCAATATCATTATACCGAAATATTGGTATGAATTTTATTGTGGAATTTTTACCTTTTTCATGTCGAGTTACTATTCACGAATTACTATTCACGAGTTACTATTCACGACAAAATTAGTTTCTTTTTTTCTGACCAAATTATAGTTGATTTATGAATATTACTCTTGAGATTAAATCTATATGTTAATTATATTGATTTTATTATCATATATAACATTTTTATAGCCCTAATGATGATATTTTTCTTTGACTTGAGTGTAAAGATGGGTAGATTTTTGGTATGATCATGACTATGGGTTCCCTTTGGCCAGTAGTGCAAAGTTGAATTGTTGACTGGTATGTTCATGGCCATTGAATTTATAATTGAATATCTTTAGCTTAAGTGCAAAGGTGAATTGATCAACATGGTTATAATTATCGTTTATATAAACTCTGAAATGATTATATATTTCTTTGAGATATTACTATATTTGGCCTGTAGTGCAAATATGAACTGTTGATGAATATATTTGGCCTGTAGTGCAAATATGAACTGTTGTTGAATATCTTTGGCCTGTAGTGCAAAGATAAACTGGTGATGAATATCTTTGGCCCATAGTGCAAAGATGACCTGTGGTTGAATATCTTTGGCCAGTAGTGCAAAGATGAATTGTTGATGAATATCTTTGGCCCGTAGTGCAAAGATGACATGTTGTTAAATATCTTTGGCTGTAGTGCAAAGATGAAGTTATTAGTATGATTATGAACATGAAATGTGATTTGGTGTAACCATGATCTTTGATGTTTCAGGTAAAGATAGGTGATCAAAATTATCATCGTCCTGGATGAGAAGAGGAATTTAGAACTACAAATATGATTATGAGTTATTCATATGATTGTGGACCAGAATTATTAATTGATGTTACAGAGATAAAACATTGTTGGTGGATTTTTGACATGGAGAATATAATAGACTTTGTAGTCTATTTGACTCTTCTAATGGATTGCTCGTTCCGCTGCAACTATGGTTGAAATTTTTATCATCTACCATATGTTCTAAATCTCTGATTTAATTCTGTTGAAGGCTATTGAGAACTTATTTATCTTTAGTCATGATATTCTTTACTGGACTAGTTGTGCTCACCCTTCTGTTTCACAATTCCTTTCAGGTAATAAGAGTGTAGCTGGGTCGAGCGGGGGTAACAGGGGAATAGAACGGTGGTCATCATTTAGTAGTTATATTTGGTGAATCATCTAGGGTGAAGCGAACCCAACGTTAGAAGGGTGTTTTGTTAGAGTTTATGCCCTAGAGGCCAATTATTTGATATAATTGCTTAACATTTGATATTATTGTTGATTGAATAAATAAATTATTTTATTATGGTTTTATTTACTTTGTAATATAATTGTTAACATAATAAAATTCCTTAGAATAGTGATACAAATTATATAGTTTCAAGTATGTGACTTGAACATGAGATTATATAATTACAATTAGTATCATTGTTGTGACAACCCCAAAATAGGTCCATTCCACCCAACCCATTCTGAGTCGTCAAATACATGGTACATAAAACAACTACAACTTTATTACAACAATTGTCGTGCAAAATACAACAACACATATGCCGTGAGTTTGGATACAAATATATACCAAATGTGACATTGGACACCATCATGTGTCAGCACCTCACAAAGGTACCCTACATAAAGGTACAGTCAAAAAATGTTTTAAAAACAAGAATCTTTGGGAAGTGCTCAAGGAAATCTTCGTACATGGGAGGCCATGCTTCTAGGTTGTGATAGATATCATATGGCCACAGAATTATCCTTGGTTGACCCAATAGACCCCAAAGAAAAATGAGAAGATTACTATCATATTCTTCCCAATGGTGAGTCTTCTCTTGACATATCATTATCTCCACTGTCTCTAATTGAGAATTATACTCCAAACAAATACCAAGATTATATAGGTAGTGCTTGTAGATATACTCCGCAAGTGGATGTGCACAACCCTGTCTTATGATGACACGAGGTTGTATATCGTTAGACATCTTGTATTATAGTGGCAAAACACCCTTCCAACGTTGGGTACACCTTACCCTATTGGATTCACCAAATATAACTACTAAATGAACTTTTCTATACTGCTTAGGGAGAACTCTACAGCTAGAGACCACCGTTCTATTCCCTTGTTACCCCCGCTCGACCCAGCTACACTCTTATTACCTGAAAGGAATTGTGAAGCAAAAGGGTGAGCACAACTAGCTCAGTAAAAAATATCATGACTAAAGATAAATAAATTATCAATAGTCTTCATCAGTAAGAAATCAGAGATTTAGAACATATGGTAGATGATAAAAAATTTTAACCATAGTTACAGCGGAACGAGCAATCCATTAGAAAAGTCAAATAGACCATAAAATCTATTATCTTCTCCATGTTAAAAATCCATCAACAATGTTTTATCCCTGTAACATCAAGCAACAGTTCTGGTCCACAATCATATAAATAACTCATAATCATAATTGTGATTCTAAATTTTTCTTCGCACCCACGACGAAGAATATTTTCATCACCTGTCTTTACCTGAAACATCAAAGATCATGGTTATACTGTGGGCAAGGAAATCGCGCCTTGCTCGCTTAGGGTTTCGTATTGGCTGAGGAGGAGAGAAATCCACGAAGAATATATAATTGATTGATTGATAGTAGAGGGGAGAACGACAGGTGGGCGATTACTCCAACGATGCGTGGCAGAACCCCTAGAATCCGGAAACCGTGTTAGGGTTATTGGGATTCCAAGAGCCTTCTTCGGTTCTTCGAGTTGAGAGAGTGTTCGAATCTTATTAGTGCTTTTAGGTAGAATATCCGAGCCTTAAGCTACTAAAAAAGTTCGAGTCTTGTGTCTGGAGAGAAGTCCCCTTTTCAAATGGAATGGAAGGGGTATTTATAGGGTATTCTGGAAAGTAGTCATGTGCAAGGCACATGCCTTTAGGAAAATTTCAGAAATACCCTTTAGTCCTTAGAGTAATGCCCATATTGCCCTGTCCTTCTAGCCACCAATCCAATCCCTCAATCAATTCCCAAAATGAGCCGCCTCCACGAGTCTTCCGCCTCGGGACACGTGGAGGCTTCTCCCGGTCTAGCACATTTATTTCTGACTTTTCCATCTTCATTCCATTAGGTTATGCGAACCCTAACTTGTACATTTAATGAGGTCGTGGAACTCTAATTGTGCATTTAATTTAATTAGGTCATGTGAACCCTAATTTTGCACATGGGCCCACATTTGCCCCCTGCGCGAGAGTCGCATTTCCAAATAGATGATCGCGCAAGAACACTTTCAGCTTTTAGACGATTCTGCGTAACTTCACTTCACGGGTCTTGAAGACCATGGTCCTAGTAAAAGGGAAACTACTCGTGAGCCAAACCCTTGGATTTATTTATTTATTTATTTTTCCTGGAAATTGAAAACAAGAAAAATAATCAAATAACATTCAATAAATAAAAGAAATTTTTATTATTTTGGGTATACAAAATCTTTCTTTTTTATCAAACCAAATAAAATTAAATCTTAGTTTTATTTTGGAAATAAAAATAAAATCAAAGACTGGATTTTATTTTGGAAATAAAATCAAATCTTTCTTTATTTTGAAAATGAAACCAAATATTTTGGATTTTGGAAATAAAATCCAAATCTTTATTTATTTGATATATATATATATATATATATATATATATATATATATATATATATATATATATATATGAGCCATTTTCGAAAATCATCCCTTCTCTTTTGAATAAAATCAAGCTTTAATCTTACTCTTCTCTTAGGAATAAAATCAAGCTTTAATCTTATTCTTTTCGAAAGATATAAACTTTTTACTTATCTTTATTTTGGAGAAGTAAGAAGTCTCTATTCATAATCCCTCGCCGCATGTCTTGCTTCTGATTAGGTAGGTGCTACTTACGTGCATATTCCCAATAATTGAGATTTTTAAACTTCAATTGAGATTGTCTTATAATCACTAGCTAGGAGCCACGAATTGAGCATACGTATATTCATTACAATTGGAGCCACGTCTCACCATCAAGAACATCTCTGCGGTATCTAACACCAGGTCATTGTAGCCTCTTCTGTCTTCTGAAGCTATAATTCTCACGGTGAAGGATCAGTCATTCATCCCAAGCAATTGATTCGATAGAGCAACAGGATCTCAAAGGTATGAGGGAATAATCCATATGTGTTCGAGCCCAATAGGGCCGAACCTTAGCCTCTGTTTTTTTTTATTTTTTATTTTTATTTTTTTTTGAAGGAGCAACCCCTAGGTGGTGGCGGAACCCTATAGGGCGCCGAAGCCTAGGGCCGAACCTTTTTTTTTTTTTTGAAGAAGGAGCAGCCCCTAGGTGGTGGCCGAACCCTATAGGAGCCGAACCTTATAGGGCGCCAAACCCTAGGGCTGAACCTTAATATTTTTTTTTTAGGAGCAGCCCCTAGGTGGTGGCCGAACCCTATAGGGCGCCGAATCCTAGGGCTGAACCTTAATATATATATATATATATATATATATATATATATATATATATATATATATATATATATATATATATTTATTTTTTATTTTTGAAGAAGGAACAGCCTCTAGGTGGTGGCCGAACCCTATAGGGCGCCGAATCCTAGGGCTGAACCTTAATATTTTTTTTTTTGAAGAAGGGCCCCCTAGGTGGTGGCCGAACTCTAGGAGGGCGCCGAATCCTAGGGGCCAAATCTTAGCCATTTTTTCGACGCCAACTCTAAAGGAGAAAGAAAACTGATATGCTTGCTTGCGGCGAATCCACTCCAGATGGCCAAGTCCCTAGGGGCCGAACCCTAGGGGGCCGAACCCTAGGTGGCCGAACCCTAGGGGCCGAACCCTAGGGATAAAATCGTGTTTTGGGCAAAAAAAATGAAGTTCGGGACGACGAGCCTCTACTATTAGGAGCGTCATTTGGAGTTTTGGGGCCTATAATATATCAAAACGATCGTATCGACGAGCCCTTCAAAACTCATCGCTTTGCCATGACCTATGCTGTTTTAAGTCCAAAAAAGGCTCCGAAGGATGGATTTTGGCCGTCCGAAGTTTTTTCGAAAATTTTCAGGAATTTTTTCTTGCATAAATGTACTCCTTCAATCTTTCTGACATTGTTTCTTCTTGTTTTCAGGTGTTTTGAAGCTCAACTATTGGACGTTCGCTCCTTATTGCTATGGTGAGTACTTCGTGCTCATATAGTTTACTTGACATTCTTGATATGCTTTCCTTACAATTGTTATAATGAACTTCCCCTTGCTTGTAGGCCCTCTCTCCCGAATGCTCTGCAGAACTAAAAACTCCCAAGGAATCCTCATTCATCACTGATTGGGGGAGAGCTCCCTTCTTTGGTCCTTCTGACGTCTTTTGGGATAGAGTTAGAGACTATGACCGTACAACTTTTCCTCCCCCAGAGAAAGAAGGCCTGTTTCTGTATGCCCCATCTTCTAGAGGTTGGGATGACTTCCCTCATGCCGATTGCATTCCCCGCCTATGCATAGAGAAGCAAGAATACCCCTTCAGTCCCCTTTCGCTTCCTGTCAGATTCATCTAGTCGCATTCAAGGATGGCAGGATTGGACCGACGAGATCCTTGACAACGCTGAATACGTGGAAATACTCAAGAATGCGAGTATCTTTCGCTGTGTTCAACTGTGTAGAGACCTACGGATTTACCATGACCATAACGCACTTACTGTGTTGATCTCACGATGGTGTTCCTCTACTTGCACATTCATCACTGCCTGGGAGGAATTCACCCCTACTCTAGAGGATGTTTACGCCCTCTATCAGTAAGCTCTCTTCTTTTATTCCTTTCATTCATTCTCATGTTTTTGAAATATGTATATTTATCCTGATTTACATCTTGTAGCCTTCCTATTGTTGCTTCAAACTCCTGTGGTCCTTCTAGCATGTCCACTAGGGATGACAACTGTGTTGCCTACTTGACGGAGGCCTTCAAGCAATCTTCCCGCTTCACTTCCCGCTTCAAGGGCGATACGCTCCTTCCGGACTTCGAGACCTCAAGTCGGCAAAAGAATTCTAGGTTATCCTGGGTGCGCTATTTCTTCCGTGATTACAAGACCAACCAGTGGAACAGCTCTGTTCATGACAAGTCTGTTCTTGCCTTCCGTGAAGAAACTTGTCCCTTTCCTCTGGCGGCTTATCTGGCTATGTGGCTGTCCCGTTTCATCTTCCCTGGGTCTCCCATAGACGGTCCTTCTGCCCGTATGTTTAATTTGGCAGCGTTGTTATCCTGAGGCTCGGAGATTCCCCTTGCTTCTCTCTTCCTAGGGACCTTATATCGTCGCCTAGACGAAACAATCCTTGCCATGAAAGAATCCGTTGGGAGGTAATCATTTTCATATTTTATATTTAATTATTTTTCAAACTGCGCTTCTTTTCCTTTAACCTTTTCTATAATATATATTTTATTTTTTATTTTTTTATTTACTCAGGTATGATGTCAATTGCTTCATTCCATGGTCCTTCCTTCAGATCTTTCTTTTTGAGCGTTTTCCGGGCTATTCCGATCTTGAGCATCTTTCTATGAAGAAGAAGAAGTCTCATTCTCTCCCACCACGCAACATCATTCCTCGCATGTTACGTTGGATTGATCACCGCTCTAGTCCTGACAGTACGGATTTGCGACATTTCCTTGATGATTATTCATGCTTCACTGCTCGTCCCTATACCATTGTTTCAGGGGCTTGCGACCATCTACCTCACTTCTACAAGCACAAATTTCGTACCTTCTCTGACCTCAACAGAAATAGCTTGAGTGGCTCCGCACTGTCTTGGTTCGTTTTTCTTCGATCTTCAGAGCTCCCCTATTTCCTTGAGAATAATAGTTTTGGCACTGTACTGTATTCTCCTCACAGGGTCATGAGACAATTCGGATATGACCAGGATCGCCCTTTCGGTCACACCTGCCGGGGGAATTATGAGGATGCTCTTCTCAATTTCGTCTCTACCTCCCCTTCTTTTACATTGGCATTTCCGAGGCGGTCAAGTGATCCATATATCACTTATAGATCCCTTCCTTTTGTCATACCGGATGACTCCCGAAGCGGGCGATATACTACTGGAGAATGTAATTACTGGCAGGTCAATCTTAAAAGATGGGAGGATGATACCTTGATTTGTTCATTGCCAGTCTCTATTCCAAAATGTCTTCAATGGAGCCAGCTGCTATGCTCTTCCAAGCCCAATGTTCGCTCAACACTTTGGCCAGCTAGTAGCCGGTTGGCTGAGCGTGACATTTTGATGCCTAAGTCGTCTCCCAGTCAGCAGATCATTCCATCACAGGGTCCCACTACTTCCAGGAGTCTTCCACCACGGGCTCCGCTTCGGGTGTCCTCTCTAGGTCCTCCCCATGGATCCTCTGATGCTGAGGAGATGAGAGTTACTCGTTCTAAAACGAGAGCGGCTACTGCTACTGATTCTGAGATAGCACCTCCTATTGTTTCTGCCGAGGTTCCAATAAGTCGTCCTCCTATCAGGCTTATCATAAAGCCATTAGCAAAACACCCCCTTGATAATGTTGATCCTAGTATCCAGGCAGCCGAGGATCCGATCAAGAAGCGCCGTAGAAATTTGGTAATTTGTCGTACTACTCTCATTTTTCTTTCATCCCTTGTGTTACTGTTTTCACATATCATTGAGTAATTGTTTCCTATATATATATATATACATACATATATATATATATATTATATATATATATATATATATATATTTATTGATTTTCAGGTAACCGTGGTCGATGAAGATGATGATGATGATGTTCCTCTTGGGTTATTGTATAGTACTACAAATGAGGCTTCCGCGGCGGCTTCCACTAGTCGTGAGCCCGTCTAACGTGTCCTTGTTGATAAGTCAAAGACACAGAGTCTTAATAAATCTTCTAGAGTTTGAATAGTCCTCTCTGATTGTCCGTCCGTCTGAGGATGATATGCCGAACTAAATCGTAAATCTGTGCCCATAGCTTTTTGTAAACTAACCCAAAATCGTGAAGTGAATCTTAGGTCTCGATCAGAAACTATGGATACTGGCATACAATGCAGTCTTACAATCTCGTTTATGTACATACGAGCAAGACGTTCAAGTGTATAAGTTTCTCGTATCGGTAAGAAATGAGCAGACTTGGTCAATCTATCAACAATGACCCAAATCGCATCAATACCTTGAGAAACCCTAGGAAGACCGGTAACAAAATCCATGGTAATGTACTCCCACTTCCATTCTGGAATTTCAAGTGGTTGCAATGGACCTTTTGGTACTTGATGTTCCACTTTGACTCGTTGACAAGTTAGACACCTTGAGATAAACAACGCTATCTCTCTCTTCATATTGCTCTACCAAAATGTATGACGAAGATCATGATACATTTTGGTACTTCCAGGATGGATTGCAAACGGTGTGTTGTGCGCCTCCATCATGATTTCATACTTTAAATCAGGGTTGTTAGGAACACAAAGTCTGGAGTTGACTCGAAGTATTCCTTCTTCATCGATTCTTGCTTCCGGCATAGCACCTTCTTGCACTTTCTTCCTCATACGCATCAGCTCCATGTCTGTAGCTTGGGCAGCTTTAACTTTATCGATTAAAGTTGGTTCTACTCGTATATTCGCCATCATCACATGGGTCCCTGGAGTCTTTAACTCTATCTCCATCCTTTGCAAGTCACACAAAATGGGCCTTTGTGTTGACAATATTGCACTCGTACTTGCATATAATCTTCTACTCAATGCGTCAGCTACCACGTTCGCTTTTCCAGGATGGTATTGAATGGTATGATCATAATCTTTCAACAGTTCAAGCCAACGTCGTTGTCGCATGTTGAGTTCTTTTTGAGTGAAGAAATATTTGAGACTTTTATGATCCGTAAAGATCTCCATCTTCTCCCCATACAAGTAATGCCTCCAAATTTTAAGTGCAAAGACAACAGCTGCCAACTCTAGATCATGAGTAGGATAATTCCTCTCATATTCCTTGAGTTGTCTTGATGCATAGGCTATGACTTTTTCATGTTGCATGAGAACGCATCCCAACCCTTTGCTCGAAGCATCACTGTAGATGACAAATCCCTCCGAGCCAGATGGTATTGTTAGAACAGATGCTAAAATGAGTCTCCTCTTGAGTTCTTGAAAACTCTGCTCACATTCTTCACTCCAACCGAACTTTGTATCTTTCCGAGTCAGCTGAGTTAATGGAGTAGCGATTCGAGAAAATCCTTCCACGAATCTCCGATAATAACCAGCTAAACCAAGAAAGCTACGTACTTCGGTCACTGATTTAGGTTGCTCCCAACTTTGAATAGCTACAATCTTTGCTGGGTCAACCGATATTCCACGACTTGATACTACGTGCCCAAGGAATGCTACCTCTTCCAGCCAGAACTCGCATTTCTTCAACTTGGCATAAAGTTTGTATTCACGAAGCTTTTGGAGTACCAGCCTCAAGTGTTGCTCATGATCTTCATGCCTTTTGGAATAAACAAGGATGTCATCGATAAAGACGACCACAAAGTGATCCAAATATTCCTTAAATACCCTGTTCATCATATCCATGAAGGCAGCAGGAGCATTAGTCAATCCAAAAGACATAACTAAGAATTCATAATGCCCATACCGAGTTCTGAAAGCCGTCTTTGGAATATCCTCAGTTCTAACCTTCAGCTGATGATATCCAGAACGAAGATCGATCTTTGAAAAGAATTGTGCTCCTTGCAACTGGTCAAACAGGTCATCAATACGTGGCAATGGGTACCTGTTTTTGATGGTGACATGATTCAACTCCCGATAATCAATACAAAGTCGCATACTCCCATCTTTCTTCTTCACGAACAGAACAGGAGCACCCCAAGGAGAAGTACTAGGACGAATAAAGCCAATATCTAACAATTCCTGCAGTTGGATCTTTAACTCCTGAAGTTCAATAGGAGCCATTCGATATGGGGCTTTGGAAATGGGTTTTGTACCGGGTTCAAGGTCGATACAAAATTCAATTTCACGCTCTGGGGGTAGACCAGGAAGTTCTTCAGGGAATACGTCAGGGAATTTATTAACAATAGAAATATCATTCAAAACTGACATATTTTTGTTTAGATCCGTGACATGAGCTAAGAAATCTTGACATCTGTTTTTCAATAAACGAATAGATTTATGGCTTGAGATGACAGCGATTGATTTTAATGGTTTGGTTGCTTGAATTCGCATAATATGTCGATTAGGAATATGAAAGCTAACAACCTTACGAAAACAATCAATTTTTGCATGATGAGTAGTTAACCAATCTGTGACGACCCCAAAATAGGTCCATTCCATCCAACCTATTTCGAGTCGCCAAATACATGGTACAGAAAACAACTACAACTTTATTACAACAATTGTCGTGCAAAATACAACAACACATATGCTGTGAGTTTGGATACAAATATATACCAAATGTGACTCATGTTCCAACCGTGGACATCACCTCACAATAACACCTTACATAAAGGTATAGTCAAAAACTGTTTTAGAAATTAGAATCTTTGGGAAGTGCTCAAGGAAACCTTCGTACATGGGAGGCCACGCATCTAGGTTATGATAGATATCATATGGCCACAGAATTATCCTTGGTTGACCCAATAGACCCCAAAGAAAAACGAGAAGATTACTATCATATTCTTCCCAATGGTGAGTCTTCTCTTGACTTATCATTATCTCCACTGTCTCTAATTGAGAATTATACTTCAAACAAATACCAAGATTATATAGGTAGTGCCCATAGATATACTCAGTAAGTGGATGAGCACAACCCTGTCTTATGATGACACGGGGTTTTATGTCATTAGACATCTTGTATGATAGTGACAAAACACCCTTCCAACGTTGGATTCGCCTCACCCTATTTTCTTCACCAAATATAACTACTAAATGATGACCACCGTTCTATTCCCTTGTTACCCCCGCTCGACCCAGCTACACTCTTATTACCTGAAAGGAATTGTGAAGCAAAAGGGTGAGCACAACTAGCTCAGTAAAGAATATCATGACTAAAGATAATTCAATTATCAATAGCCTTCATCAACAATAAATCAGAGATTTAGAACATATGGTAAATGATAAAAATTTCAACCATAGTTGCAGCGGAACGAGCAATCCATTAGAAGAGTCAAATAGACTATAAAGTCTATTATCTTCTCCATGTTAAAAATTCACCAACAATATTTTATCCATGTAACATCACTCAACAGTTCCTTTCCACAATCATATGAATAACTCATAATCATAATTGTGACTATAAATTTTTCTTCGCACCCAGGACGAAGAATATTTTCATCACCTGTCTTTATCTGAAACATCAAAGATCATGGTTATACCAAATCACAGTTCCTGTTTATAATCATACTAACAAATCCATCTTTGCACTACGGGCCAAAGATATTCATCAACAAACCATCTTTGCACTACGGCCAAAGATATTCAACAACAGTTCATCTTTGTACTACAGGCCAAAGATATTCATCAACAGGCCATCTTTGCACTACATGCCAAAGGTATTCATCAACAATTCATATTTGCACTACAGACCAAATATATTCATATCTCAAAGAAATATATAATCATTTCAGAATTTATATAAACAATAATTATAACCATGTTGATCAATTCACCTTTGCACTTAAGCTTAAGATATTCAATTATAAATTCAATGGTCATGATCATACCAGTCACAATTCAACTTTGCACTACAGGCCAAAGAGAACTCTAGTCATGATCATACCAATAATCTACCCATCTTTACACTCCAGTGAAAGAGAATTTCAACATCAGGGTTATAAAAATATTATATATGATGATAAAAATAATATGATCAACATATAGTTTTAATCTCAAGAGTAATATTCGTAACTCATGAATAGTAAATCGTGAATAGTAACTCATGAATAGTAACCCCGACACAAAAGATAGAAATTCCACAATAAAATCCATACTAATATTTCAGTATAATGATATTGAAAGAATAACATTACTTAAATTTATAAACAATTTATTTTAATTGTTTACACTTTACTAATTAATGCATTTAATCATCATAAAATGCCAACTCTTACAATTTCATCATCAATAACCAAAACCCTCATCAAAAATCTGCATATACCTCATATAGGATTCTCAAGTCATAAAATCCTATTTTCCAATTTTCTTTCTTCACAAAACATATTTAATTCATTTACTCATAACTAGACCATTTTTATGAAAAATACCAAATCAGTTCCAAAAATATTTCTTTTCTGGGATTTAGCATAATATAGTCCCATAGTGAACATATATTTTTCTCAGAATTTTTAAAAGTCATTTACTATTTTTCATATAGCCAAAATAGCCGAATATTTAGACATTTATCAAAAATTATACTTTTGTCTAAAAATTCTAAAATTTACAGAGTATACTTCTATCATATACATGTACTCCCAATAAAAATTTCATCAATTTTGGATTTAACCACAAGGAATTATAAACTGTTACTTTTAAAATAGTCTTTTCTCATAAAATTCATAACTCTCAATTTATACATCCAAAAATCACCATTTTTGGATACAATCAAGAAAACTCATCAAAATATCATTTTAAATTTTTCCAGAATTTTTGAAGATCAGAAAAATTACGAAACTGAAAATCATAACAACCCTTAAAATCCCTTAATATCCTTACCTCAAAAGAGCAGTACTTCTGACTGGATATCGGATATGATGCTGAAGGAAACTTGCACTAATGAATAGAAACTCACCAAGTATCTAAAAACTCACAAAATATGTTTCATAATATAGAGAGAGAAAGAGAGAAAGCTTATGTTTCTGGTGTGATTTTCAATTCTAACTTAGCCCTCTATTTATAGGAAAATTTTCGTAGGTTTGACCTGCAACCTGATGGCTTTACCTGCTACTATTCTCACCCACCACATTTGAAATATAATTCAGCACATTTTTTTACCAACCACAAGTGGGGCTCACCAATTCTAGAATTTTCCACCAAAATGATAAACTCCGAAAATTCAACAATTTCTGAATCAGTCATTTCGTAAAATTCATAATAAATCATACGTTCATTTTTAACGGTTCAAAATTTGTGGGCATATACTCAACTTATATATGTATAACATATCCAAAAATTACCACGATCCAACGGTCGGATTAAAAATTATAACCCCCGCAAAATATCTCAAAAACCCTGATTTTTAATACCTCCATTCCGACAAAAATACGGATAAAAATCTCAACATTAACTCCTTCATTTTTTAACCACAAAAATATATTCCTCATTTATATCCACATAAAATAAATATTTTCTTATCATATGAATCAATAATTAATTATTCACAAATAATATTACAGAATCACATTTATGACAACCAGGCCGTTCCCAGGAAAGAGGGGGCTTTCCAATAAGGATTTCTCCTTACTGGCGCGCAATTAGATGACCAAACCTCTCCTTATACAGAACTTTCTAGACATTGCCAATAATGCTATCTAATAATACTATTCAAATAATATGAATTATTGATCTGATAATGGGAAATACTGTGCAGCAACAATTATTGAACAACAATAATACAAAATTTCAACGTAGCAATTATTGAATCAGTAAAATAAAATATTGAACAATAATTACTGTAACAATTATTGAGTAGTGCCTTCTTATGTAAGAATCAATAATTTCAAAAATACTATGCAATACCGTGTGCTACTGTGCAATAACGCGTATTACTGTATTTTAACCATCGGGTATTCCAACAGTGTTAATGGTAACAACTACGCCGTTATTTATAAAAACTCAAATTTGTCGTTTTCTTCACCCGACAGTTATTCTGTTATGGGGCCCACAAATGGCTGCGCCGTCGTACGAATATTTCCCGACAGAAAGAATATTTCACGACCAAACGAATATTCCCCGACAACAATGATTATTTTATAACCACTTGCTTATTTTGAAAAAAAATCATATTTCACTCATAACTTTAAATTTTTATCAATTTAACCATTTACTGAATAGTAATTATAAGAAAAATTGAATACTTTTATTTCATAAAATTCGGGGTCTTACACAATCAATCCCTAGAATCACGTCAAATGCAAGTATTTTTAATGAAATCAGATCGACAGGTAATGTGTGGGTACCAACTTAAACCAAACAAGACTTATAAACCGTGGATGTAATGAAGGTTTCTCCCAATGGAGTTTCAACAGATAAGTCAAAGTCTAATTTCTCCGGAATCAAATTTAATCGATGAGCGTAAGTAGGAGAAATAAAAGGATGGGTAGAACCGGTATCAAATAAAGTATAGACTTCGTTAGAGTTTATGATAAGATTACCCGTGATGACCTCATTCGGGTTCCTTACTTTCTGGGAGGTCACAACAAACGCTCTCCCTTGCACTACCGATTTTGACTTTTCTGGAACGGCCTTTGATGTCTCCATATTGGCTGAACTTGTTTTTGGTAAACGACAAAATCGAGCTAAATGACCTTCTCTTCCACAATTATAACATGCTTTAGACGGCATCGCACAGTTTGGACTGATGTGCCCCTCCCCTCCGCATTTGAAACATATGATAGGTGGTCGTTCTCCTTCCTTAACAACGGGTGCTGATGCTGACGTCTTTCCATCATTGTTGAATCTCCTCTTCTTGAAATGACCATTCTTATTGTTTTGGCCCTGATTACCACCGAAGTGGTTACCATTTCTAGCCTGTTGATTCCCTCCACGCTTGTTGTCACCGCTTCGATGACTGCTCTCACTGGTATTATCATTTTGCCGACTGCTCTCTTTTGGTTGCGTTGACTCGTTATCGCGCTCCACTAACTGAGCCCTATTCACAACATCTGAATACAAACACAGTTTATGAGAAATAAGATGTTGATGTATCTCAGGTTTCAAACCTCGTAAAAATATTCGCGTCATTCGCTCTTCATTATCCACCAAGTGGGACGCAAACCGGAACAACTCAGCAAATTTAGCCTCATACTGCGACACGGTCATATTATTCTGCTCTAATTTGATGAACTCCACCTCCTTCATGTGACAAACACTTTTGGGAAAGTATTTTTCATTGAACAGCTCTTGGAACTTCTCCCAAGACATCTTTAGTGCGGCAGGTTGAGTACGCTTAATCGATTCCCACCAGTAATCTGCCTCTCCTTGCAACATAAAGGCGGCAAAGGAAACCTTTTGCTCCTCGGAGCATCCCAAGACATCAAATATCTTGGTAATCTACTATCTTTTATGATTTAAAAGGTTTTTCAACAATGTGATCGATGGGACTCAGCTTAATAAAATAATCCACATCATCGAATCACCCCTGCACTACGGCCAAGGATATTCGTATATTCATTAATGGTCATGATCATGCCAACAACTGTCCATCAACACACTACGGGCCAATGAGGACTTTTACCACATCATTTGTAACATTACGGCCATGATTATACCGAATAATCCCTGGTCATAATCATACTAAGTCCATCTATGCACTACAAGCCACAGATGACTTTCAATATTTTATAAACATGAGGATGATGACAATGATATAAGAATTCAATAAAACAAGTTCCAGAATTAATTTATCCAAGAATTAACAACGTCCAAATTGTCAACATGATACTGCTCTGTGGAGTAAAATTCAAGAATGCTTAGAAGAATATTTTCTTAAAAAGATACTGGATGAAACGGAACTATCAAGGATATTTCACAAATTTCATAGAGTATAGAAGTCAAAACTTAACCAACTGAGTATAATAAAGAATGGAATAACAAAAGAAATCAGCATGCATGCGATAGACCGCACAGACAGGTTATTCCAACAGAATAATAAATAATGGAACCAGGTCCGGCGTAAACGCACAGACAGGATATTCCGACAGAATAATAAATAATGGAACCAGGTCCGGTGTAAAATACACAGACAGGATGTTCCAACAGAATAATAACAAGACGGAACCAGGTCCGGTGTAAAACACACAGACAGGATGTTCCAACAGAATAATAACAAGACGGAACCAGGTCCGGTGTAAAATATACAGACAGGATGTTCCAACAGAATAATAATAAAAACGGAACCAGGTCCGGTGTAAAACACACAGACAGGATGTTCCAACAGAATAATAATAAAAACGGAACCAGGTCCGGTGTAAACACACAGACAGGATGTTCCAACAGAATAATAATAAAAATGGAACCAGGTCCGGTGTAAACACACAGACAGGATGTTCCAACAGAATAATAATAAAAACGGAACCAGGTCCGGTGTAAACACACAGACAGGATGTTCCAACAGATAATAATAAAAACAGAACCAGGTCCGTTGTAAAACACACAGACAGGATATTCCAACAGAATAATAGAAGAATGTCACCAAGTATAGGGTAGACCGCGTATACAGGTTATTCCAACAGAATAATTAGAAATGGAATAACAACAATTCTCTTCATGAATAAGAAAGAATAACACTTTTTACCGTTTAAAAGAAGAGCTGAAGTAAGGAAGTAGTTAAGTAGCAGAATACTCTTCTTCTCTCTCTCTATAGTTTCTCTCTCTAGAGTTCAGTGAATTCGTAAGAAATAATGAAGGAATGAGCTGCTATTTATAGAAAAATAGAATGCATAGTAACTAATCCATGAACGGTCCAGATTGATTACTTTAATCTGACGGTCCATATTTAAAGAAAAATCTTTTAAATAAAATATAATATATTCTATTTATAGAATAACTTTAATAAAATATTCTGTTTTATATAAAAAGATGTTTCTGTTTTATTACGTTAATAATACGAATAAAACAAAACGTCATTATCGCTAAATAATTCATATTATTAACTGACAATAATTGAATCAAACTGAGTGACTTCTCACATAAGCATTAATAATCAATACCGTGTGCTACTATGCAACCACACGTATTACTGTACTTTTACTACCGAGTAGTTCAACAGTATCAATGGTAAAACTTCCGTCGTTATTTTTAATAAAATATTTTTGTCGTTTTCTCAATTCGACAATAATTTCGTTATGGGGTCCACCAATGATTGTGCCGTTGTAGGAATATTTTCTGTTAAAACGAATATTCCCCGACCAATCGAATATTATATAACAACTTGCGTACTTTGCAAAATTTATAAATATTACTCACAACTATAACATTATATCAAATTAACTTCATAATATTCAGAAATGATATTTATAGAAAATTCATTTTTATTTATAAAAGTTGGGGTCTTACAGAATAAATTAAATAGCTTAATATTTATTATTTAATATTTTGGAAATATTAAATATAAATTAATAAGGGGAGTCTTATTATTATTATTACTATTATTATTATTTAATTCCTAAAAGAGTTTGGAAATTAATTAATAAAAGTATTCTCATATATCCTAATAAGATTAGGATGCTAATTAATTAAAAGAGTTTAATTAATTAATCTTAATAAAATTAGGAGCCTAATTAATTAAAGTAGTTTAATTAATTAAAGTAAAATATAATTCCTTAATTGTTAAGGATAGTTGCCCACATCTATAAATAAGAATAGTCTTATTATAGGTGATAGAGTTGTTGTTGACTTTTTGACAACATACGTGATTCCAATTGTTGGAGAGTACACTCTTTTTCTATAGATATAGAAAACTAGGGTTTAGCCAACCACCCTTTTTTTTTAATTTTTCTTCTTCCTTGGTGGATCACCTCTAGAGGCTAAACACTTGGGTGGCTAGCGTTGATCAAAGGAAGGAACCAAACCCGGTGGATTCAGGCTGAACGCGAAAAAGATTGGAGGTGAACTTACACTTGAGGAAGCTCGAATCTTCAAGGGTATAATTCTTGTTCTTTCTTTTTCGTTTAACTAATAATTGTGCATAAAGGATGATCCGAGTATATATGGTTTGTAAAATTTTAAAAACTCTGATTTTTCATACTTCCGATTAATTTGTGCAATTTGATTGATTTCATAAATATTGCAAATCTAACAGTGGTATCAGAGCCAAAACTTTATGCGAATTATTAATTATTTTAATTTGATATGTATACTGATATGTATTTAGAACAATTTAATTGGGCATAATTTATTGTATAAAATTATTATTTTAAAAATAAAAAAAATGGTTAATCAATGATCCATTTTTTTTTTGGCTAATTTATTTTTCAAAAAGTAATACATGATCCACGTGGTGGCCTGAAGCTTCTTGGATGTTAATTATATATATATGATATATGATAGTTAGCAATTATTTAGTAGATGATTCACGTGGACCATCTTTTTATCCATGAAAAGTTATTATCCGGGAAAGGTTATATATATATATATATATATATATATATATATATATATATATATATATATATATATAAAATATTTTTTAATAGTTTTATTATTAAAATAAAAGCGTTTATTTTAATTTTAAAATTAGATTTCATGCTAACTAATTAGAGTTGAAATTATATTCTATGATAACTAATTAGAATTGAAATTGGATTCCATATTTCCTTAAATAAAGGAGTTTATTTAGATATGGAATAAGATTTCATATTATTCAAAATAAAAGAGTTTATTTGTGAATAGGAAAGAGAATCTGTTTTTCCTTAAATAAAGGAGTTTATTTAAATATGGAATAAGATTTCATATTATTCAAAATAAAAGAGTTTATTTATGAATTAGAAAGAGAATTCGTGTTTTCTTTAATAAAAGAGTTTTTTTTACATGGAATTGAATTCTATAATTAATTAAAATAAATAAGTTTATTTTGATCAAAGATTTTGATTAAAATAAAATAGTTTATTTTATTCAAAATAGGATAAATTAAAATAAAAGAAGTTTATTTTGATTTAAATTTGGATTAAAATAAATGAGTTTATTTTGAGTCAAAATTAGATTTTATACTAACTAAATTTATCCATTAAATGATATCAATATATATATTGAATGTTTATTATTCATGAGATGAATGTTATTTATTGATGCATATGATGATGTGTATGATAATAAATGGGATTGATTATGGACTATTGACCAATGTGATTGTATTTTATTTTAGTTGGATGCATGAATGTATGAATTTTATTAAATGGGGTCTGCGTACCTCGTCTTCTCTAATTTTTTCTTAATAAAAATTCTAACTCCCTCTTATGTACTTTTCCTTGACTGCTGATCAATGTTTTTATTTATTTTAAATAGTTTTGTAATAGAAATAGTTAAAATTAATTTTGAAGAATTGGAGATCAAGGATCAAGGAGCGCGTGAAGACCCGTTTGTAAGGATCAAGGATCAAGGATCTTGTACCCCTAGGGTTTGACCTTTTCGTTCACTTAGTGGCTCTAGTGAACCAAACTAGAATAAAAGTCCATAATCAATCCAGGTAGAATATAGTATTCTATATGTGCATGCTTATACTATATATATTATATATTATGCAAACATGTTTCGCATGTTAATTAATATGACGCGTATTTTATATATATATATATATATATATATATATATATATATATGTGTGTGTGTGTGTGTGTGTGTGTGTGTGTGTGTGTGTGTGTGTGTGTGTGTGTGTGTGTGTGTGTGTGTGCATGCACGCTAAACAAGATGAGACAAATTAATAACAAACCTCACAAATATTTTATATTAAGTTATAACGTTCAAAGATATTTGGAATATCGAACGTCACCTTCTAGCATGATAGAAATAATAGAGTATTGAATATTTAATATGAGTTTGTTGTGCACACACAAGGCAAATATTAAATATTTAAGATGTTATTTTTATTACATATGATGTTTATAAGGAATTGAACATTACTGCTTTGTTGTGCACACACTTGACCATTATGATTTAAGAGACAAAATAAAAGGAGTTACATAGTTGATGTAATTGATAAAAGTTGTCTACCTATTTATTTATATATAGTTTTTTGTGCACACACAAGGCTATATACATTTGAAATGGGATCCTTATTCTCACTAGCAAATCTTTAATTAGATTTTACCGAACTATATAAGTGAGGGTAATATAGTTTGAAGAAAACAGTGAGAGATACCGATCTAAAACAAGACCTAATTTATTTTGGTAATTAATAAAAGAATGTATGCTAAAATGTTGTTAAGAAAAAATTCATTTACAAAATTTTATAATGTCTAAATTATTATCACTGCGAAACATATTAGATGTTAATTAACCGGACCGAATTACTCGGATTGGTTAAGAAATTTGATAATAGTTCTCATGGCTGAAAAGCTATCTTATGTCCTTAATACGCCTATCCCTGCAATGGTTGCAGACAATGCCTCTGAGAAAGATATTGCTAATTTTTGAAAGTGGCAAGATGATGCACAGTTGGCTCAATGCATCATACTCGCATCCATGAGTAACGAGCTTCAGCGTCAGCATGAAACTATAGATGCTCTTACTATATTCCTGCACATCAAGTAGTTGATGGTGAGAAAAGTAGGACTAATAGATATCAGATATCTAAAAAGCTCTTCCGATCTAGAATGACTGATGACACTACAGTACAGATAAAAGTCCTTAACATTATCAATTTGGTTGATCAATTAGGACAATAGGTTTTGTCATGGATGGAGAGTTGAGCCAAGATTTGATCTTGCACTCAATCCCGGACTCCGTTCACAATTGTTGTGAATTTTTTATATGAACAAGCTAGATATCAGCCTCGCTGATTTGCTTAACATATTGAAAAAAGTTGAGTCACTTTCCAACCAAGAAAGATCATGTCTTACTGGTAGGGGCTAAAGGATCTTCTGAAAATAAAAACGATTCAAAGAAGATAAATAGAAAGACAAAAATAAAGGATAATAAGAACAAAACTGATACGGATAGCAAAGGAGTTTGCTTCCACTGCAATAAATCACGACACTGGAAAAGAAACTGCAAGAAGCATCTTGTAGAGGCTAACTAAAAGAAGCTTAGTGAAGTTTCGGTTACAAATATAATTTTGTTCAAAATTTAAAATAAATTTTTTTTAGGTCAAGGTTCTACTTGGGTATTGGATACCGACTTTGGTTATCATAAATATAGATTTGTGAAGGGACCAAGCAAAAGTAGAAAGCTAAACAAATATAAGTAATCCTATGTGTGGGAAATGAAACAAGGTTGCCATATTAGCCATAGAAACTTATAGTTTAGCAATGCCTACGGGCAAATCTATTAAGTCAATAAGTTGTTATTGTATTCCAGTACTTGTTAGAAACATTATTTCTATTTTATTGTTGGACAATTAAATCTTTGGCATTATATTTAAGAACAATTGTTGTTCTATTTATAATAATAATATTTTGTATAGAACTAGAATATTACTTAATGGATTTTGTATACTTGAATTACGTTAAAATAATTTTGAATATTGAACAAATTTGTATAAGAAAATGAGATAACCATTCAAAAGGTTGAATGTGTGTATTTGCTGAAATACAATTGTGAATTATTTGAAAGGTTCAAAGTATTCATAAATGAAACTAATTTGAAAAGTATTAAGATTCTTTGATTAGATCAAGGAATAAATACTTGTGCAATAAGTTTCTAAATTATCTCAAATGGTTTTCTCATAATGGATGACTCATGATAAGCAATAATTGATTGATGTATCTGAAAGGAAGAATAGTACCTTATTGGACATGGTGTCGTCCATAATAATTTTACCAATATTTCAGTATCCTTATAGGGTTATGCCCTAGAAATAGCTGCATATTTACGAAAAGGTAACCTCAAAATTCGGCCCGAAGACTCTATAAGAGTTATGAACAAGGAGGATTTCTAATCTTAAGTATGTTAAGATAAGGGGTTGTCAAGTTTATGTGAAAAAGGTTTCAAATGATAAGTTTGGGACAAGATTTGACAAGTGTAAATTTGTGGGACATCCTAAAGTAAGTTTAGGGTATATGTTCTATAATCCTACTTAGCAAAAGGTGTTTATTGCTAAACACGCTGCCTTCTAAGATAAATGTGTGCCAACCCCAAAAGAGGTCCATTCCATCCAACCTATTCTGAGTCGCTAAATACATGGTACAGAAAATAACTACAACTTTATTACAACAATTGTCGTGCAAAATACAACAACACATATGCTGTGAGTTTGGATACAAATATATACCAAATGTGACTCATGTCCCAACCGTGGACAACACCTCACAATGACACCTCACATAAAGGTATAGTCAAAAACTATTTTAGAAATTAAAATATTTGGAAAGTGCTCAAGAAAACATTCGTACATGGGAGGCCATGCTTGTAAGACCCCAACTTATTAATGAATAAAATCAAATTTTTTCTAAATATTATTGTGAATAATAAGGGGCTAATTTGATATAATACTTTGGTTATGGGTGAAATGTGTAAATTTTGCAAAATAAGCAAGTGGTTATAAAATATTCATTTTGTCGGGAAATATTCGTTTGGTCGTGGAATATTCTTGCTGTCGGGGAATATTCGTACGACGGCGCAGCCTTGTGTGGGCCCCATAACGGAAAGCGATTGGATGAAGAAAATGACAAGTATAAGTTATTTATAAATAACGGCGTAGTTGTTACCGTTAATACTGTTGGAATACCCGGTGATTAAAATACAGTAGCACACGGTATTGCACCAATTATTGATTCTTACGTAAGAAGGCACTACTCAATAATTGTTATAGTAGTTATTGTTCAATATTTTATTTTATTGATTCAATAATTGTTGCATTGATATTTTATATTATTGTTGTTTCAATAATTGTTGCTGCACAGTATTTTCCATTATCAGATCAATAATTCATGTTATTTGAATAATATTATTAGATAACATTATTGACAATGTCTAGAAAGTTCTGTCTAAGGAGAGGTTTGGTTATCTAATTGCGCGCCAGTAAGGAGAAATCCTTATTGAAAAGCCCCCTCTTTCCTGGGAACGGCCTGGTTGTCATAAATGTGATTCTGTAATATTATTTGTGAATAATTAATTATTGATTCATATGATAAGGAAATATTTATTTTATGTGGATATAAATGAGGGATATATTTTTGTGGTTAAAAATGAAGGAGTTAATGTTGAGGTGTTTTATCAGTATTTTTATCGGAATGGAGGTATTAAAAATCAAATCAGGGTTTTTGAGAAATATTGTGGGTGTTATAATTTTTAATCCGACCGTTGGATCGTGGTAATTTTTGGATATGTTATACATATATAAGTTGAGTATATGTCCACAAATTTTGAACCGTTAAAAATGAACGTATGATTTATTATAAATTTTACGAGATAACTGGTTCAGAAATTATTGAATTTTCAGAGTATATCATTTTGATGGAAAATTCTAGAATTGGTGGGCCCCACTTGTGGTTGGTGAAGAAATGTACTGAATTATATTTCAAATGTGGTAGGTGGGAATAGTAGCAGGTAAAGCCATCAGGTTGCAGGTCAAACCTACTAAAATTTTCCTATAAATAGAGGGCTAAGTTAGAATTAAAAATCACACCAGAAACAAGTTTTCTCTCTTTCTCTCTCTAGATTATTGAGTGTATTTTGTGAGTATTTAGATACTTTGAGAGTTTCTATTCATCAGAGCAAGTTTCTTTCAGCCTTATACCGGTATTCCGACCAGAAGTACTGATATCTTGAGGTAAGGGATATTATTTTCTTTTTAATGATATTATTTTCTTCAATATCATTATGCTGAAATATTGATATGAGTTTTTATCAAATTTGAAACTTTTTGTGTCGGGGTTACTATTCACGTATACGGCACTATTCACGTATACGGTACTATTCACGAATACGGCACTATTCACCGAAAAATAAAATTTTCCCTTTTTGTCCAAGATGTCTATTGTGGTTACTATCTTTGATTGTATCCATGTTTTAATCTTTATTTTTGAATTCTGCTTCACAATTGATTATTATGAAGTATTATTGATTTTGGATAAACTGTTATACGAATCCCTACTATTTGTCCTTCTGTCTCATTGGATTCGTTCTCTTTAAGATATTTTTCATCATCCTCAGTCCTAAATGATGATATTAATGAATATCTTTGGCCTGTAGTGCAAAGATGTATGATTACTTGATGAATATCTTTGGCCTGTAGTGCAAAGATGTATGATTACTTGATGAATATCTTTGGCCTGTAATGCAAAGATGAACAGGTGTTGAGATGAACATGACTGACAGGTGATACAAATGAATATCTTTGGCCTGTAGTGCAAAGATGAATATTTGGATAAAGATGATTATTAATTGATGTTACAGGGATAAAATATTGATGATGGACTTTTAAATCTTAGAAGATAGTAGAATTCTTTCTCTACTTGACTCTTCTAATGGTTTGCTGTTTCCGCTGCAGTTGTTGATCTAAAACTTGTTGTCGATTACCAAGATATTCGATGTCTTGGGATGCACGGAGGAACAAAAGGTTCCATTCGCCACTTTTATGTTCCGCGGTGAGGCAGACTACTGGTGGGAGTCTGTGAAGCGTACCCAGCCTGACGCACTCAACATGTCCTGGAAAACATTTCAAAAATTGTTCAATGACAAGTACTTTCCAGAAAGTATTCGTCATATGAAGGAGGTGGAGTTTATCAGACTGGAACAAAACAACATGACGGTGTCCCAATACGAGGCGAAGTTTGCAGAGTTATCCAGGTTTGCATCTCATTTGGTCGAAAATGAGGAACGAATGACAAGGATGTTTCTGAGAGGTCTAAAACCCGAGATTCGACAATATCTTATCTCTCATAAATTTTCTTTATATTCAGATGTTGTAAACAGGGCTCAATTATTAGAGCGAGATAATGAGTATGTTCAACCGAGGGACCACAACCAGGGTCATACCGGTGGCGGCAGTCATCGAAGCAATGACAACCAGAGGGAAGGAAAGCATTCGGACAAAAGCGGTAACCACTCGGGTGGTCACCGTGGCCATGATAATAGGAGAGGTGAGTCAAGTGAAAATTTCAAGAAGAGAAGATTTAACGATGACAGGAAGACGTCGATAGCAGCACCAGCACCAGGAACAAATTCTAGGGGAGGAGAACGACCGCCAGTTAGATGTTACAGATGCGGAGAGGAGGGACATATAAGTCCAAACTGCCCACAGCAGTTCAAGGTATGTTATAACTGTGGAAAGGAGGGTCATATAGCTCGAGAGTGTTCTGTAGTAAAACCAAGTTCAGCGGGGATGGTGACTCCAAAAGTTGTCCCGGATAAGTCAAAGTCAACGGTTCCTGGAAGAGCGTTTTTCGTGACTGGTCAGAATGCGAGGAACCCGAACGAAATTAGCACGGGTTAGTTAATTATCAATTTTTGCGAAGTTTATACCTTATTAGATACCGGTTCTACCCATTCTTTTATCTCTCCTGCTTGTGCTCAACGTTTAAACTTGATTCCGGAGAAGTTAAACTTTGACCTATCTGTGGAAACTCCGTTAGGAGAAACTTTCATCACATCCACTATTTATAAATCTTGTTTGATCCAAGTTGGCACCATCACATTACCTGTTGACCTTATCTCTTTAAAGATACTTATTTTTGATGTGATTTTAGGAATCGATTGGTTAACTACTCATCATGCCAAATTGATTGCTTTTGTAAGGTTGTTAGTTTTCATATTCCTAAGCAACCTGTTATTCAAATTCAAGCAACCAAACCATTGAAGTCAAACTCTTTCATATCAAGCCGTAAAGTCATTCGTTTATTGAAAAACGGATGTCAAGCTTTCTTAGCTACGTTATGAACTTGAACAAAAATACGTCAGATGTGAATGATATTTCTATTGTTAGTAAAAATTTTTGACATATTTCCTGAAGAATTTCCTGGCTTAACCCAGAGCGTGATATTGAATTTTTGTATTGATCTTCAACCCGATACAAAACTCATTTCTAAAATCTTATATCGAATGACTCATATTGAACTTCGGGAGTTAAAAACCTAACTATAGAAGTTGATAACCGAGCCTTTATCTGGTGACTTCCTTTATGGAATGCACTGAATCCAGACTCTCCGTAGGGGACGCCATATTCGTGCGGTAGTAAACTGATAGGTGTCATTGTGACGTGCTATTGAAGGTTGGGATATGAGTCACAGTTGAGAGCAATCTAAGTAGGTAATCGAAGTACGTAGCTTTCTAGGCTTAGCTGGTTATTATCGGAGATTTGTGGAAAGATTTTCTCGAATCGCTACTCCGTTAACTCAGCTGACTCGGAAAGATACAAAATTCGTATGGAGTGAGGAATGCGAGAAGAGTTTCCAAGAACTCAAGAGGAGACTCATTTTGGCACCTGTTCTGACAATACCATCTGGTTCGAATGGATTTGTTATCTACAGCGATGCTTCAGGCAAAGGGTTAGGATGTGTTCTCATGCAACATGGGAAAGTCATAGCCTATGCCTCACGACAACTCAAAGAATATGAGAGGAATTATCCTACTCATGATTTGGAGTTGGCAGCAGTCGTTTTTGCGTTGAAAATCTGGAGACACTACCTGTATGGGGAGAAAGTGGAGATCTATACAGATCATAAAAGCCTCAAATATTTCTTCACCCAAAAGGAACTCAACATGCGGCAACGACGTTGGCTTGAGCTGTTGAAAGATTACGATCATACCATCCAATATCATCCTGGAAAAGCAAACGTAGTAGCTGACGCATTGAGTAGAAGATCATATGCGGGTACGAGTGCAATATTGTTAACACAAAGGCCCATTTTGTATGACTTACAAAGGATGGAGATAGAGATGAAGGCTCCAAGTACCCACATGATGATATCAAATATACGAGTAGAACCGACTTTAATCGATAAAGTTAAAGCTGCTCAAGCTACGGATATAGAGCTGATGCGTATGAAGAAGAAAGTGCAAGAAGGTGCTATTCCAGAAGCAAGAATCGATGAAGAAGGAATACTTCGAGTCAACTCCAGACTTTGTGTTCCTAACGATTTTGACTTGAAGCATAGAATAATGATGGAGGCACACAACACACCGTTTGCAATCCATCCTGGGAGTACCAAAATGTATCACGATCTTCGACATACATTTTGGTGGAGCAATATGAAAAGAGAGATCACGGAGTTTATCTCGAGGTGTTTAACTTGTCAACGTGTAAAGGCGGAGCATCAAGTGCCAAAGGGTCCATTGCAACCACTTGAGATTCCGAAATGGAAGTGGGAACACATTACTATGGATTTTGTTACGGGTCTTCCCAAGGTTTCTCAAGGTATAGATGCGATTTGGGTTATTGTTGATAGATTAACCAAGTCCGCTCATTTCTTGCCGATACGTGAGACTTATTCCCTTGAACGTCTTGCTAGTATGTACGTGAACGAGATTGTGAGATTGCATGGCATGCCAGTATCCATAGTTTCGGATCGTGACCCAAGATTCACTTCACGATTTTGGGTTAGCTTGCAGAAAGCTATGGGCACGGATTTACGATTCAGTTCGGCATACCATCCTCAAACGGACGGACAATCAGAGAGGACTATTCAAACTCTTGAAGATCTATTAAGACTTTGTGTCCTAGATCTCAAAGGGAGTTGGGATAAGTACCTACCATTGGTGGAATTCTCCTACAACAACAGTTATCAGGCGATCATAGGTGTCGCTCCATTCGAGGCGTTGTATGGAAGAAAATGTCGTTCTCCAGTATGCTGGGACGAGGTGGGTGAAGCAAAATTTTTGGGACCAGAGTTGGTACGCATTACTACAGAGAAGATCCAAACGATTCGACAACGTATACAAACGGCACAGGATCGACAAAAGAGTTATACGGATCTTCATCGGAAGGACGTGGAATTTAATATTGGGGATCATGTATTATTACGTGTTGCACCATGGAAGGGAGTTACAAGATTTGGGAAGAGAGGAAAGCTCAATCCAAGATTTGTTGGTCCATTTGAGATTCTTGAGCGAATAGGAAATGTGGCATATAGACCCGCATTACCTCCAAGCATGTCTCGTGTTCATAATGTTTTTCACATATCTATGCTTCGTAAATATGTTAAAGACCCGAACCACATTGTTGAGTTAGAACCAGACGAGATAGCTGAAGATTTAACGTACGAGGAGGTACCTGTTAAGATCTTGGATAGGAAAGAGCATGTCCTACGCACGAAGGTTATACCACAAGTTAAGGTTTTGTGGAGAAACCATGCTATTGAAGAAATGACCTGGGAGTTAGAATCAGAAATGAAAGTGAGGTATCCTCACCTTTTTGAAACATCAGGTACGTACGTCAATTTCGAGGATGAAATTTCATAAGGAGGGGAGGTTGTAAGACCCCAACTTATTAATGAATAAAATCAAATTTTCTCTAAATATTATTGTGAATAATAAGGGGCTAATTTGATATAATACTTTGGTTATGGGTGAAATATGCAAATTTTGCAAAATAAGCAAGTGGTTATAAAATATTCATTTTGTCGGGAAATATTCGTTTGGTCGTGGAATATTCTTGCTGTCGGGGAATATTCGTACGACGGCGCAGCCTTGTGTGGGCCCCATAACGGAAAGCGATTGGATGAAGAAAATGACAAGTATAAGTTATTTATAAATAACGGCGTAGTTGTTACCGTTAATACTGTTGGAATACCCGGTGATTAAAATACAGTAGCACACGGTATTGCACCAATTATTGATTCTTACGTAAGAAGGCACTACTCAATAATTGTTATAGTAGTTATTGTTCAATATTTTATTTTATTGATTCAATAATTGTTGCATTGATATTTTATATTATTGTTGTTTCAATAATTGTTGCTGCACAGTATTTTTCATTATCAGATCAATAATTCATATTATTTGAATAATATTATTAGATAACATTATTGACAATGTCTAGAAAGTTCTGTCTAAGGAGAGGTTTGGTCATCTAATTGCGCGCCAGTAAGGAGAAATCCTTATTGGAAAGCCCCCTCTTTCCTGGGAACGGCCTGGTTGTCATAAATGTGATTCTGTAATATTATTTGTGAATAATTAATTATTCATTCATATGATAAGGAAATATTTATTTTATGTGGATATAAATGAGGGATATATTTTTGTGGTTAAAAATGAAGGAGTTAATGTTGAGGTGTTTTATCAGTATTTTTATCGGAATGGAGGTATTAAAAACCAAATCAGGGTTTTTGAGAAATATTGCGGGTGTTATAATTTTTAATCCGACCGTTGGATCGTGGTAATTTTTGGATATGTTATACATATATAAGTTGAGTATATGTCCACAAATTTTGAACCGTTAAAAATGAACGTATGATTTATTATGAATTTTACGAGATAACTGGTTCAGAAATTGTTGAATTTTCGGAGTTTATCATTTTGATGGAAAATTCTAGAATTGGTGGGCCCCACTTGTGGTTGGTGAAGAAATGTGCTGAATTATATTTCAAATGTGGTAGGTGGGAATAGTAGCAGGTAAAGCCATCAGGTTGCAGGTCAAACCTACTAAAATTTTCCTATAAATAGAGGGCTAAGTTAGAATTAAAAATCACACCAGAAACAAGTTTTCTCTCTTTCTCTCTCTAGATTATTGAGTGTATTTTGTGAGTATTTAGATACTTTGAGAGTTTCTATTCATCAGAGCAAGTTTCTTTCAGCCTTATACCGGTATTCCGACCAGAAGTACTGATATCTTGAGGTAAGGGATATTATTTTCTTTTTAATGATATTATTTTCTTCAATATCATTATGCTGAAATATTGATATGAGTTTTTATCAAATTTGAAACTTTTTGTGTCGGGGTTACTATTCACGTATACGGCACTATTCACGTATACGGTACTATTCACGAATACGGCACTATTCACCGAAAAATAAAATTTTCCCTTTTTGTCCAAGATGTCTATTGTGGTTACTATCTTTGATTGTATCCATGTTTTAATCTTTATTTTTGAATTCTGCTTCACAATTGATTATTATGAAGTATTATTGATCTTGGATAAACTGTTATACGAATCCCTACTATTTGTCCTTCTGTCTCATTGGATTCGTTCTCTTTAAGATATTTTTCATCATCCTCAGTCCTAAATGATGATATTAATGAATATCTTTGGCCTGTAGTGCAAAGATGTATGATTACTTGATGAATATCTTTGGCCTGTAGTGCAAAGATGTATGATTACTTGATGAATATCTTTGGCCTGTAGTGCAAAGATGAACAGGTGTTGAGATGAACATGACTGACAGGTGATACAAATGAATATCTTTGGCCTGTAGTGCAAAGATGAATATTTGGATAAAGATGATTATTAATTGATGTTACAGGGATAAAATATTGATGATGGACTTTTAAATATTAGAAGATAGTAGAATTCTTTCTCTACTTGACTCTTCTAATGGTTTGCTGTTTCCGATGCAGTTGTTGATCTAAAACTTGTTGTCGATTATATTCTATCAGATTTTTCCCTGTTGAAGACTAACGATAATTTGTTTGTATATTATCTTAGTCATAATATTCTTTACTGGGCTAGTTGAGCTCACCCTTTTCCTTTTTGTTCCATTTTTCTTCTCAGGAGGTGAGAACATAGCAGGATCTAGTCGGGGTATGGAGTGATGGTTCTAGAAAGATGTTTTAGCAGTCCTCACTATTTCTGTAAAATAGTGTTTGAATAATTGTAATGAGGATTTATTTTAGTGTGGATATTGTCTAGAAGACAATATTTGTATTTAAACTCACAGTATGTGTTGTCGTATTTTGCACGACAATTGTATTATTGAAGTTGTAGTTTGCTTTCTGTACCATGTATTTGGCGACTCAGAATGGGTGTTGTATACCTATTTTGGGGGCGTCACAATGCTTCTAGGTTATGATAGATATCATATGGCCACAGAATTATCCTTGGTTGACCCAATAGACCCCAAAGAAAAATGAGAAGATTACTATCATATTTTTTCCAATGGGGAGTCTTCTCTTGACATATCATTATCTCCACTGTCTCTAATTAAGAATTATACTTCAAACAAATACCAAGATTATATAGGTAGTGCTCGTAAATATACTTAGCAAGTGGATGAGCACATCCTTGTCTTATGATGACACGAAGTTGTATATTATTAGACATCTTGTATGATAGTGGCAAAATAAACTTTCAACATTGGGTTCGCCTCACCTTATTTGATTCACCAAATATAACTACTAAATGATGTATACAACACTTTTCTATACTGCTTAGGGGGAACCTCCACAACTAGAGACCACCGTTCTATTTTTCCCTTAACCTCGCTCGACCTAGCTACACTCTTATTACCTGAAAGGAATGGTGAAATAAATGGGTGAGTACAACCAGTCCAGTAAAGAATATCATGACTAAAGATAAATAAATTATCAATAGCCTTCATCAATAATAAATCAGAGATTTAGAACATATGGTAGATGATAAAAATTTCAACCATAGTTGCAGCGAAACGATCAATCCATTAGAAGAGTCAAATAGACTACAAAGTCTATTATCTTCTCCATGTTAAAAATTCACCAACAATATTTTATCCCTGTAACATCAATCAACAATTCTGGTCCACAATTATATGAATAACTCGTAATCATAATTGTAGTTCTAAATTCCTCTTCTCATCTAGAACGAAGATAATTTTCATCATCTATCTTTACCTGAAACATCAAAGATCATGGTTACACCAAATCACATTTCCTGTTAATAATCATACTAATAACTTCATCTTTGCACTACGGCCAAAGATATTAATTTGTATCACCAGTTGGTCATGTTCATCTCAACACCTGTTCATCTTTGCACTACTGGCCAAAGATATTCAACAACATATTATCTTTGTACTACGGGCCAAAGATATTCATCAACAATTCATCTTTGCACTACTGGCCAAAGATATTCAACCACAGGTCATCTTTGCACTATGGGCCAAAGATATTCATCACCACTTCATCTTTGCACTACAGGCCAAAGATATTCAACAACAATTCATATTTACACTACATTCTAAATATATTTATCAACAGTTCATATTTGCACTACAGGCCAAATATATTAATATCTCAAAGAAATATATAATCATTTCAGAATTTATATAAACAATAATTATAACCATTTTGATCAATTCACCTTTGCACTTAAGCTAAAGATATTCAATTATAAATTCAATGGTCATGATCATACCAGTCAACAATTCAACTTTGCACTACTGGCCAAAGGGAACCCATAGTCATGATCATACCAAAAATCTACCCATCTTTACACTCAAGTCAAAGAGAAATATCATCATTAGGGTTATAAAAATGTTATATATGATAATAAAATCAATATAATCAACATATAGATTTAATCTTAAGAGTAATATTCATAAATCAACTATAATTTGGTCAGAAAAAGAAACTAATTTTGTCGTGAATAGTAACTCGTGAATAGTAACTCGTGAATAGTAACTCGACATGAAAAATATAAAAATTTCACAATAAAATCCATACCAATATTTCGGTATAATGATATTAAAATAATAATATTTCTTAAGCTTATAAACAATTTATTTTAATTGTTTATAATTTACTAAATAATGCATTTAATCATCCTAAAATGTCAAATTCATAAGATTTCATCACCAATAACCAAAAACTGTCATCAAAAATCTGCATATACCTCATATAGGATTTTCAAGCCATAAAATACTATTTTCTAATTTTCTTACTTCACATAACATATTTAATTTATTTACTCATAACTAGTCCATTTTCATGAAAAATACCAAATCAGTTCTAAAAATATTTTTTTATGGGATTTAGCAGAATATAGTCCCATATTGCACATATATTTTTCTCAGAATTTTTAAAACTCATTTACTATTTTTCATATGGCCAAAACCGCCGAATATTTAGACATTTATCATAAATTGTACTTTTATCCAAAAATTCTAAAATTCACAGAGTGCACTGATATTATATAGATATACTTCCAATAAAATTTCATCAATTTTGGAGTTAACCACAAGGAGTTATAAGCGGTTACTTTTAAAATAGTCTTTTCTCATAAAATTCATAACTCTTAATCTATACATTCAAAAATCACCATTTTTGGACACAATCAATAAAACTCATCAAAATATCATTTCAAATTTTTCTAGAATTTTCTGAAGGTCGAAAGAAGTACGAACTGAAAAATATAATAACCCTTAAAATCCCTTACCTCAAAAGAGTTGTACTTCGGAGGAAAAATCGAAGGAAATTTCGAATAAATAGCAACTCTCAAGTATCTAAATACTCTCAAAAATATACTTGATAATATAGAGAGAAAGAAAACTTATTTCTGGTGTGATTTTCAATTCTAACTTAAGCACCTATTTATAAAAAAATGCTAGAACGCCAAAGGAGACTAAAATAATAAAATATTATTATTTATTCTCATTCTTTCTACGCATGCTTTGAAAGCCATCAGCCCCTCAATTCTAAAAATTTCAGCAGCCCACATGATATTGACACCAACCAAAGTGGGTCCCACCCATAAATTTAATAAAAATTATTTTATTTTCTGAAACTTCAATAATTCATAGAAAATAGCCCTTTTATCAGAAAATTCGAATCTCACGGCTTTTTATAGGAAATTCAATTCTCTACAACTTTGCAGAAGAAAGTGGGACGTATGGTGGAAGGATTGAATTGTACGGTAACTATTTACTCAAAGGTTCTTTTATGATTAATGTTAAAATTTATATTATCTGAAAAGTCGTTAATCGCTAAGGAGGCTTATCACTATTGTAGAATAAATATTATTTATTTAAATAAATTAATAATTTAATTTATTTATTTAAATAAGATTAGAATAATTCTAATTGATTTATTTACAATTGGTTTAATATGGATAACCTAAAGGGTCACACCATAAAAGGAAGAATAATTATTTAAGAAGTTAATGACATAATCGTAATAATAAGTTAAGTATATTTAATTTAATCTATGGTGATAGAATAAATTAAATAGCTTAATATTTATTATTTAATATTTTGAAATATTAAATATAAATTAATAAGAGGAGTCTTATTATTATTATTTAATTCTTAAAAGAGTTTAGAAATTAATTAATAAAAGTACTCTCATATATCCTAATAAGATTAGGAGGCTAATTAATTAAAAGAGTTTAATTAATTAATCCTAATAAGATTAGGAGTCTAATTAATTAAAGTAGTTTAATTAATTAAAATAAAACTCAATTTCTTAATTGTTAAGAAGGGTTGCTCACATCTATAAATAAGAGAAGTTTATTATAGGTGATAGAGTTGTTGTTGACTTTTTGACAACATATGTGATTCTAATTATTGGAGAGTACGCTCCTTTTCTATAGAGATAGAAAACTAGAGTTTAGCCAACCACCCTTCTTCTTGAATTTTTCTTCTTCCTCGGTGGATCATCTCCAGAGGCCAAACACTTGGGTGGCTAACGTTGATCAAAGGAAGGAACCAAATCCGGTGGATTCAAGTTGAACGCGAAAAAGATTGGAGGTGAACTTGTACTTGAGGAAGCTCGAATCTTCAAGGGTATGATTCTTGTTCTTTCTTTTTCGTTTAATTAATAATTATGCATAAAGGATGATTCGGGTATATGGTTTTTAAAATTTTAAAAACTCTGATTTTCTATGCTTCCGCTTAATTTGTGCAATTTGATTGCGTTTATGAATATTACAAACCTAACAATTCAGTGCAAGTTTCCTTCAGCGTTATATCCGATATTTCAGCCAGAAGTACTAATCTTTTGAGGTAAGGGATGTTATTCTCTTCGTAAATGATGTTATTTCGTTCAATATCATTATGCCGAAATATTTGAATGAATTTTATTATGAATTTTTTACCTTTTTATGTCGAGGTTATTATTCACGTATACGGCACTATTCACGTATACGACACTATTCACGTATACAGTACTATTCACGAAGTATGATTTTTTTTGTGAAATTTTTACTTTTTCGTGTCGGGGTTACTATTCACGTATACGGCACTATTCGCGTATACGACACTATTCACAGGGAAATGAAAATTTCTCTCCTTTGTTCAAGATGTCTATTATGGTCACTATCTTTGATTGTATCCATGTTTTGATATTCATTCTTGAATTTTACTCCATTATGGTTTATTACGGAGTATTATTGAACTTGGATTATCTAAAGTACGAATCCCTAATCTTTGTCCGTTTATCTCACTGAATTCGTTTCTTTAAAATATTTTTCATCATCCTTAGTCCTAAATGATGATATAACTGAATATCTTTGGCTTGTAGTGCGAAGATGAATGATTATCTGATGAATATCTGGGCCCGTAGTACAAAGATGAACATGTGTTGAGATGAACATGACCAACCGGTGATACGAATGAATATCTTTGGCCCGTAGTGCAAAGATGAATATTTGATTCAAGATGTGTATTGATTGATGTTATAGGGATAAAATATTGATGATTAACTTTTAAATCATAGAAGATAGTAAATTTCATTCTCTACTTAACTCTTCTAATGAATTGTTATTTCCGCTGCGAATATTGATCTAAAACTTGTTGTCCATTATATTTTATCTGATTTATTGAAGGCTAACGATAATTTGTTGTACATTATCTTAGTCATAATATTTTTTACTGGGCTAGTTGAGCTCACCCTTTTCTTTTTTGTTCTATTTTTCTTCTCAGGATGCGATAATATAGCGGGAACCAGTCGGGGTGTGGAGTGATGTTCTAAGTCAGTTGTTTTAGCAGTCCTCACTATTTTATAAAATAGTGTATCAATAATTATAATGAGGACTTATTTGAGTTTGAATACTGTCCAGAAGATAATATTTGTATTTAAACTCACATCATATGTGTTGTCGTATTTTGCACGACAATTGTAATAATAAAGTTGTAGTTATTTTATGTACCATGTAATTGACCACTCATAATGGGTTGTGTGGACCAATTTTGGGGGCGTCACATATCTTATTCGATTGTATTTAATATTTAAATTTAATATAAAAGCTTGTGACATGGTGGCATGCAGTTTAATAGAGAATCAGACTCCCAAGTGTGCATTGAAGGAATGCCGATTTAAAAAAAGACACATCAAATTTGAAATAATAATAATAATAACACCAAGTTTTTAATTTTAAATATTCATATCACAAGATATGAAATTTAAATACGAAGTATATACTATTTTTGTTGATTTATTATTTTACAATAAAAATATAAAAATACAAAATTAAATTTTAGTTGTGATTTCATTCGGCTTGAAAATGTGTTTAAGTACATTTATTTTGCTTATAGTTTTATTAAAAAAAAATTCTAAATTGGCGTTAAATGACTTTAGTGTTTTTTTCAAATTTGATTTACAAAAAAAAATACAAATTAGAATGACAATCAGTTAACTAAAAAAAATTCTTAAAAAATGGTTTCAAGATTCCAACGCCGCTTCAAGTTGCGTTCAATTGACTTAAAAAAAAAGTGACAACGCCCCTTCATTCAAGTGGCGTTAAAGTACATTTATTTCGTATTTTTCTTCAGTGAAAAAAATTTCTTCGTTCAAGTAGTCATATATTCCAAAATTGCTTTGTAAGAAAAAAAAAATGATCCGCCACCATTTCAAATGGCATCTAAAATTGTTTTGTAAAAAAACAAAAATTAAAAAAAAATTGTTCCAAAGTCATTTAAAATGTCGTTCATTTGTTTTATAAATTTTTTTAAAAAAAAATTGGGTCCAAAGCCAAATTGACAATCCACTTTTAAAAAAATTAAAATATTATTCTAAAGCCATTTGAAATGGCATTCAACTTCAAAAAAAAAATTTGTTCCAAAGAAATGGCTTTCAACTTAAAAAAAATATTATTCCAAAGCCATTTGAAATAGCGTTCAAGCTTCATAAAAAAAATAAATTTATTCCAACACCATTTCAAATGGCTTTCAAGTATATAATATTTTTATTTTTTAATTTGTTTTTTTTAAATGAAAGTTATCAAACTTGTTATTTTTAAAAAAAAATTTGGACGAATTTTTTTTTATTTTAAAAAGACCATTTTCTCAGGGACGGAGCCACATGTATATTGGAGGGGGCCACGACCTCCCCCAAGGTTTGAAATTTTTGTAAGATTCACCCCCAAAGTTTGAAAATTTTATAAAACTCACTTGTACATTTGGTTTGGTTTGAAAATTTTGTAAGTCTACGGCCTCCCAAGTTTTGACGAAATTTTGATATGTTTTAAAAGACTTTTTTTGCTATGTTTTATTATCTTTGTCAAAGCAAATTTTATTACTATATTATTTTTATTTTAATAAAAATATGTTTTGTAATAGTAAAATTTTATTTTTTAGTGATGAATATATTTTATGCTATTAAAATTCCCCCCCACCCCCCCCCCCCCCCCCGCGAAGGATAAATCCTGGCTCCGTCCCTGCATTTTCTGACACCAAAATTCCAACGCCACTTGGAGCGGCTTTTGATTCTCATTTTAGTGTTTAAAAGCTACTTCAATTGGTGTTTGGGTTATTCTTAGAAAAGTTAAACGTTTTGACTGTAATCCAGAAAGTTGGTTGTCATTTGTGCTATTATTGGAAAATACTCCAAACTTATATCAACCCCTACCGGTGTGAGAAATGCCCCCATATGACAAGTTGACATTAGTATTCAGTACATTTCACCATGATTTTTTATCGGCGTGGCTTCACTCTAGTGACGTCATTGACCTAATGGCCTTTGCACATATCATATTTTAATCAAACATCTAGATAACTTTTTCAGCTTAGCCGATAATTTCACAAATCTTCTGCTCTGATACGATATAGACTCGAACCTAATTTAATTGGGTTTGATAAATTAAACAAACTAAAAAAGGGTAATATTTTAGAGTGTATATGCAAGTTTCCGGTTTTCCCATCAGTCGTCGTCTTCTATTTAGTAGTGGTGGTGCAATCAGAAGAGTTGAGATGGTCGTCCTTGATTAGGTAAAGATGCAAAAGCAATAAATAAGTCCCCATAGTAGCGAAAACGTAGAGAAACTTGGCAACAATGGGGTCGAAAAATGGTGAGCACAGGCAAAGAGGGTAGCCGTATACAACAACCATATGGCGTATTTGTATTTGTTTGGTGTTTTTTCATGTCGATGCAACAACAACCATTGATACGCCGAGGAGCAGCAAATAGTCCCAAAGAAGCAGAAGCAGATGAACAAGTTGAAAGCTACGGGGCGGAATAGCCGTGATCTCGAGCGTCTAACTGGCAGATTCTGGTAGCACAAAAGGAAGCCGTCAACATATGGGTATAAGCTGGTGGAATTTTGACAATCACCTGTGATATTGCTGCTGCAGCACCACCCATTTTTATTTATTTATTTATTGTACTATTTCCACAATCAAAACTATGTTATATTAGGAGCGCATAAACTATTAATGCTTGATTAGGTAAACACGTAAATTGTGTGGAGTCTTTGGAGTAAATGCCGAGAAACTACCATGCAGTGTTGAATGATTGGGGGTGGTGTGGGGTTGAATTACCGGGACTTTCCTTGAACCATCAAGGAGAAGGTAACTCACACCCCTTGGAAGTTGCCAAGAAAAATCAAATAATCCTATATATAATTTGACCAATATATAATCATATTCTATAATTTCTACTTTAATAATACACTAAAATGTGTTACAACAAGAAGAGACTAGATGAACCCAACAGGGTAATGACATATTGAGAAATAATATATCTTATAATTTTATGTATTGGCTTCTTTTTTTATTACCAATTACATGAATAACTATTAGTCATAATATTTTTAATTATATAGATAATATATGGTGGGTAAGACTGTCAATTGGGCCAGTTAAGCCTGAAGTTCAATCGCTTGGGCCGTTAAAAGCTAGCTCGAATTTAATCTGAGAGTGAATCGAGTTGAGCTTGGACAAAAATTTAAATCCGAAATAAAATTAGGGGCGAGTTTGGTCAATAAGTCACTCGGCCCAATATAGACTCGATCGAAGTATATTGTTAAAAACATATAAATATATGAACCATTTATATTAATTATTACATATTTACAGTCTCAATTTATATATCTAGTCATTACTTAAATTTAAGTATGTATCATGCTTTCTTTAAAGCTATTCTTCATTTTTTAAAATATTTTGTCATTTAAACTAATCTTAAAAATCTGGAGATGTATTATAATTACCGATAATAATTGTAAGTTTTAAGTTCAAATTTCTTATTTTTTGATTATATTTTATATTATGAATTGCAAATATTTCAATATTTAAACAATAGATTATAAAAATGAGCTAATGTCGTTTAAATAATGAGTTGCATTAGATTTCGTTATTTATTTTAATTTGTTAATTTTGATCTTTTGTTTGGCGCTTGCTCGAAAATAGATTTGAAACTCGTGATCACATATGGCTGAACTTAAACAACATATTATAAGTTTGAGTAGGTTGAGCCCGAGCCCTAACCCAAACTCATTAATATTTAAAGGGACAATTACATATTTTATTATATTTTTTAAAATAATTACAATAATAGTGCACTTATAAAATATTTACACAATTAATACACTTTCATATCTATTTACAATATTAGTGCAATTAGGATTTTTTAATTTAAGAAATTAATATTCAATTAGGATTCCTTAATTTAAGGGATTAGTATTAATTTACTTATTAAATTAAGTAATTAATATATCTACATATTAAAATAAACCAAAGTGGCGTATATATGAAGCAATAATTTATTTTTTTTAAGAATCTTTTTGCAATGAATAGTTCTATAGCCCAGGAACGCATTCATTACTCGTAATCCTCTTATCCATTTTATTTTCCCCACAGAGAGAGAGAGAGGAATACACAGGTCTTTCTCTACTTCATCTTTTGGAGCTCTCTTAGATCCAGATTCATTCTTCTCAATCTCCCTCTTTCTGTACCTATCGGAACTCAGGTCTCCCTTCTCCACGTTCCCTTTAAGCCATCCCCCAGGAACAAACTCACCCTTTTCCACGTCATCTTTTTGCCATTTCTCCACTACGGACTCTGTGACGCCCCCAAAATAGGTATACAACACCCATTCTGAGTCGCCAAATACATGGTACAGAAAGCAAACTACAACTTCAATAATACAAATGTCGTGCAAAATACGACAACACATACTGTGAGTTTAAATACAAATATTGTCTTCTAGACAATATCCACACTCAAATAAATCCTCATTACAATTATTCAAACACTATTTTACAGAAATAGTGAGGATTGCTAAAACATCTTTCTAGAATCATCACTCCATACCCCGACTAGATCCTGCTATGTTCTCACCTCCTGAGAAGAAAAATGGAACAAAAAAGAAAAGGGTGAGCTCAACTAGCCCAGTAAAGAATATTATGACTAAGATAATATACAAACAAATTATCGTTAGTCTTCAACAGGGAAAAATCTGATAGAATATAATCGACAACAAGTTTTAGATCAACAATTGCAGCGGAAACAGCAAACCATTAGAAGAGTCAAGTAGAGAAAGAATTCTACTATCTTCTAAGATTTAAAAGTCCATCATCAATATTTTATCCCTGTAACATCAATTAATAATCATCTTTTTCCAAATATTCGTCTTTGCACTACAGGCCAAAGATATTCATTTGTATCACCTGTCATTCATGTTCATCTCAACACCTGTTCATCTTTGCACTACAGGTCAAAGATATTCATCAAGTAATCATACATCTTTGCACTACAGGCCAAAGATATTCATTAATATCATCATTTAGGACTGAGGATGATGAAAAATATCTTAAAGAGAACGAATCCAATGAGACAGAAGGACAAATAGTAGGGATTCGTATAACAGTTTATCCAAGATCAATAATACTTCATAATAATCAATTGTGAAGCAGAATTCAAAAATAAAGATCAAAACATGGATACAATCAAAGATAGTAACCATAATAGACATCTTGGACAAAAAGGAAAAATTTTATTTTTCGGTGAATAGTGCCGTATACGTGAATAGTGCCGTATACGTGAATAGTAACCCCGATACAAAAAGTTCTAAATTTGATAAAAACTCATATCAATATTTCAGCATAATGATATTGAAGAAAATAATATCATTTAAGAAAAAAATAATATCCCTTACCTCAAGATATCAGTACTTCTGGTCGGAATACCGGTATAAGGCTGAAAGAAACTTGCTCTGATGAATAGAAACTCTCAAAGTATCTAAATACTCACAAAATACACTCAATAATCTAGAGAGAGAAAGAGAGAAAACTTGTTTCTGGTGTGATTTTCAATTCTAACTTAGCCCTCTATTTATAGGAAAATTTTAGTAGGTTTGACCTGCAACCTGATGACTTTACCTGCTACTATTCCCACCCACCACATTTGAAATATAATTCAGCACATTTCTTCACCAACCACAAGTGGGGCCCACCAATTCTAGAATTTTCCACCAAAAATAATTTATAACCTGATTTCTGAATCAGCCACCTCTTAAAATTCATAACAAATCATACGTTCATTTTTAACGGTTCAAAATTTGTGGACATATACTCAACTTATATATGTATAACATATCCAAAAATTACCATGATCCAACGGTCGGATTAAAAATTATAACACCCGCAATATTTCTCAAAAACCCTGATTTGATTTTTAATACCTCCATTCCGATAAAAATACTGATAAAACACCTCAACATTAACTCCTTCATTTTTAACCACAAAAATATATCCCTCATTTATATCTACATAAAATAAATATTTCCTTATCATATGAATCAATAATTAATTATTCACAAATAATATTACAGAATCACATTTATGACAACTAGGCCGTTCCCAGGAAAGAGGGGGCTTTCCAATAAGGATTTCTCCTTACTGGCGCGCAATTAGATGACCAAACCTCTCCTTAGACAGAACTTTCTAGACATTGTCAATAATGTTATCTAATAATACTATTCAAATAATATAAATTATTGATCTGATAATAGAAAATACTGTGCAGCAACAATTATTGAAACAACAATAATATAAAATATCAATGCAACAATTATTGAATCAATAAAATAAAATATTGAACAATAACTACTGTAACAATTATTGAGTAGTGCCTTCTTACGTAAGAATTAATAATTGGTGCAATACCGTGTGCTACTATATTTTAATCACCGGGTATTCCAACAGTATTAACGGTAACAATTACGCCGTTATTTATAAATAACTTATACTTGTCATTTTCTTCATCCAATCGCTTTCCGTTATGGGGCCCACACAAGGCTGCGCCGTCGTACGAATATTCCCCGACAGCAAGAATATTCCACGACCAAACGAATATTCCCCGACAAAATGAATATTTTATAACCACTTGCTTATTTTGTAAAATTTGCACATTTCACCCATAACCAAAGTATTATATCAAATTAGCCCCTTATTATTCACAATAATATTTAGAGAAAATTTGATTTTATTCATTAATAAGTTGGGGTCTTACAACCTCCCCTCCTTATGAAATTTCGTCCTCGAAATTGACGTACGTACCTGATGTTTCAAAAAGGTGAGGATACCTCGCTTTCATTTCTGATTCCAACTCCCAGGTCATTTCTTCAATAGCATGGTTTCTCCACAAAATCTTAACTTGTGGTATAACCTTCGTGCGTAGGACATGCTCTTTCCTATCCAAGATCTTAACAGGTAGCTCCTCGTACGTTAAATCTTCAGCTATCTCGTCTGGTTCTAACTCAATAATGTGGTTCGGGTCTTTAACATATTTACGAAGCATACATATGTGAAAAATATTATGAACACGAGACATGCTTGGAGGTAATGCGAGTCTATATGCCACATTTCCTATTCGCTCAAGAATCTCAAATGGACCAACAAATCTTGGATTGAGCTTTCCTCTCTTCCCAAATCTTGTAACTCCCTTCAATGGTGCAACACGTAATAATACATGATCTCCAATATTAAATTCCACGTCCTTCCGATGAAGATCCGCATAACTCTTTTGTCGATCATGTGCCGTTTGTATACGTTGTCGAATCGTTTGGATCTTCTCTGTAGTAATGCGTACCAACTCTGGTCCCAACAATGTTGCTTCACCCACCTCGTCCCAGCATACTGGAGAACGACATTTTCTTCCATACAACGCCTCGAATGGAGCCACACCTATGCTCGCCTGATAACTGTTGTTGTAGGAGAATTCCACCAATGGTAGGTACTTATCCCAACTCCCTTTGAGATCTAGGACACAAAGTCTTAATAGATCTTCAAGAGTTTGAATAGTCCTCTCTGATTGTCCGTCCGTTTGAGGATGGTATGCCGAACTGAATCGTAAATCCGTGCCTATAGCTTTCTGCAAGCTAACCCAAAATCGTGAAGTGAATCTTGGGTCACGATCCAAAACTATGGATACTGGCATGCCATGCAATCTCACAATCTCGTTCACGTACATACTAGCAAGACGTTCAAGGGAATAAGTCTCACGTATCGGCAAGAAATGAGCAGATTTGGTTAATCTATCAACAATAACCCAAATCGCATCTATGCCTTGAGAAACCTTGGGAAGACCCGTAACAAAATCTATAGTAATGTGTTTCCACTTCCATTTCGGGATCTCAAGTGGTTGCAATGGACCCTTTGGCACTTGATGCTCCGCCTTTACACGTTGACAAGTTAAACACCTCGAGATAAACTCCGCGATCTCTCTTTTCATATTGCTCCACCAAAATGTATGTCGAAGATCGTGATACATTTTTGTACTCCCAGGATGGATTGCAAACGGTGTGTTGTGTGCCTCCATCATTATTCTATGCTTCAAGTCAAAATCGTTAGGAACACAAAGTCTGGAGTTGACTCGAAATATTCCTTCTTCATCGATTCTTGCTTCTGGAATAGCACCTTCTTGCACTTTCTTCTTCATACGCATCAGCTCCATGTCCGTAGCTTGAGCAGCTTTAACTTTATCGATTAAAGTCGGTTCTACTCGTATATTTGATATCATCATGTGGGTACTTGGAGCCTTCATTTCTATCTCCATCCTTTGTAAGTCATACAAAATGGGCCTTTGTGTTAACAATATTGCACTCGTACCCGCATATGATCTTCTACTCAATGCGTCAGCTACTACGTTTGCTTTTCCAGGATGATATTGGATGATATGATCGTAATCTTTCAACAGCTCGAGCCAACGTCGCTGCCGCATGTTGAGTTCCTTTTGGGTGAAGAAATATTTGAGGCTTTTATGATCTGTATAGATCTCCACTTTCTCCCCATACAGGTAGTGTCTCCAGATCTTCAACGCAAAAACGACTGCTGCCAACTCTAAATCATGAGTAGGATAATTCCTCTCATATTCTTTGAGTTGTCGTGAGGCATAGGCTATGACTTTCCCATGTTGCATGAGAACACATCCTAACCCTTTGTCGGAAGCATCGCTGTAGATAACAAATCCATCCGAACCAGATGGTATTGTCAGAACAGGTGCCGAAATGAGTCTCCTCTTAAGTTCTTGAAAACTCTTCTCGCATTCCTCACTCCATACGAATTTTCTATCTTTCCGAGTCAGCTGCGTTAATGGAATAGCGATTCGAGAATATCCTTCAATGAATCTCCGATAATAACCAACTAAGCCTAGAAAGCTATATATTTCGATTACCGACTTAGATTGCTCTCAACTGTGACTCATATCTCAACCTTGGATAGCACGTCACAATGACACCTATCAGTTTACTACCGCACGAATATGGCGTCCCCTACGGAGAGTTTGGCTTCAGTACATTCCGCAAAGGAAGTCACCAGATAAAGGCTCGGGTACAAACTTCTACAGTTAGGTTTTTAACTCCTGAAGTTCAATAGGAGCCATTCGATATGAGATTTTAGAAGTGAGTTTCGTACCAGATTCAAAGATGATACAAAATTCAATATCACACGTAGGCCAAGAAATTCTTCAGAAAATACGTCAGGGATTTACTAACAATAGAAATATCATTCAAATCTGACGTATTTTTGTTCAAGTCCATAACATAGCTAAGAAAGCTTGCTCTGATGAATAGAAACTCTCAAAGTATCTAAATACTCACAAAATACACTCAATAATCTAGAGAGAGAAAGAGAGAAAACTTGTTTCTGGTGTGATTTTCAATTCTAACTTAGCCCTCTATTTATAGGAAAATTTTAGTAGGTTTGACCTGCAACCTGATGGCTTTACCTGCTACTATTCCCACCCACCACATTTGAAATATAATTCAGCACATTTCTTCACCAACCACAAGTGGGGCCCACCAATTCTAGAATTTTCCACCAAAAATAATTTATAACCTGATTTCTGAATCAGCCACCTCTTAAAATTCATAACAAATCATACGTTCATTTTTAACGGTTCAAAATTTGTGGACATATACTCAACTTATATATGTATAACATATCCAAAAATTACCACGATCCAACGGTCGGATTAAAAATTATAACCCCCGCAAAATATCTCAAAAACCCTGATTTTTAATACCTCCATTCCGACAAAAATACGGATAAAAATCTCAACATTAACTCCTTCATTTTTTAACCACAAAAATATATCCCTCATTTATATCCACATAAAATAAATATTTTCTTATCATATGAATCAATAATTAATTATTCACAAATAATATTACAGAATCACATTTATGACAACCAGGCCGTTCCCAGGAAAGAGGGGGCTTTCCAATAAGGATTTCTCCTTACTGGCGCGCAATTAGATGACCAAACCTCTCCTTAGACAGAACTTTCTAGACATTGCCAATAATGTTATCTAATAATATTATTCAAATAATATAAATTATTGATCTGATAATGGAAAATACTGTGCAGCAACAATTATTGAAACAACAATAATATAAAATATCAATGCAACAATTATTGAATCAATAAAATAAAATATTGAACAATAACTACTGTAACAATTATTGAGTAGTGCCTTCTTACGTAAGAATTAATAATTGGTGCAATACCGTGTGCTACTATATTTTAATCACTGGGTATTCCAATAGTATTAACGGTAACAACTACGCCGTTATTTATAAATAACTTATACTTGTCATTTTCTTCATCCAATCGCTTTCCGTTATGGGGCCCACACAAGGCTGCGCCGTCGTACGAATATTCCCCGACAGCAAGAATATTCCACGACCAAATGAATATTCCCCGACAAAATGAATATTTTATAACCACTTACTTATTTTGTAAAATTTGCACATTTCACCCATAACCAAAGTATTATATCAAATTAGCCCCTTATTATTCACAATAATATTTAGAGAAAATTTGATTTTATTCATTAATAAGTTGGGGTCTTACAGACTCTCCCCTCTGAATTTCACTTTTAATTTCCAATTTCCTTGGCTTTGCTGGAGTTTCCGTCATGGTGGTGGTGGGCTGGGTCGTCCGGTCCAGTTGGGCTTTTTCTTTTTCTTTTGAAGTAGAATATGAGTTTACCATGAAATTATAAGGGGGTGTTTGGGTGTAGTTTTTTCATGGTGCAGTTGGTAGCCAAACATTCATACCAAGATAACCAATTCAGTTTTGTTAAGTTACCAATTTTTTTTGAATGTGATGCAATTGGTAGCCAAACCTTCATGAAATTGGTTGCCAAACTTTTAGACAAAGGTAACAAATTCATACTGCAGGTGTGGAGGTAGATTTGGTTACCTTGGTATAAAGGTTTGGTTACCTTGGTATAAATATTTGGTTACCTTAGTACGAAAGTTTGGTCATCAATATTACATTACACATCACTCTCTTATCTCTCTCTTTCCTATACAGTGTTCTATTTTTTATTTACCTTCATGAAATTGGTTGCCAAACTTTTAGACCAAGGTAACAAATTTATAATACAGGTGTGGAGGTAGATTTGGTTACCTTGGTATAAAGGTTTGGTTACATTGGTATAAATGTTTGGTTACTTTGGTACGAAGGTTTGGTTATCAATATTACACCACTCTCTTATCTCTCTCTTTTCTATGCAGTGTTCTATTTTTTATTGGTTACCTTGGTATAAACGTGGACATGGTTGTAGTAGAAAAATGAGGTCGGAGCAGAGAAGGTACAAAAAGAGGAGGAAGAGAGAGAAAATGATAATGGCGAATCGATAGAGGACGAAGAAAAAATTGAAGCGATGTGTTTGGTCTAAGAACTGGTGGTCGTGGCGACCTTGTAATCTTCCATCGCTGTCGACTGTTGTTACAAAATAGTTGTAATTTTTGGGTTTTGGAGAATAGTTGTCGCTATCGACTGTTATTATTTTGAATTTGAATTTATTTTTGTTGTTAGATCCCAAATATTTGAATTTGAATTATTAATTATGGCAGTTATTTCTCTTTGATTTTAGGTTTTCTTATTAATATGAATTGTACTATTTTTGTAATATGGGTCCTAGTTACACTCTTTTTGTAATTATTTTGTTGATGCACTAATGGTGTAATTACTTTCTAATTGTTGTATATTTCTGTAAAGAACTCATATTTAAATAGGTTGAACATGTACGGCCTTAAGTCCCAGCTCACTTACCCCAATTAACAGTCCCAATAATGGACTCACCTTATGATCGTATCTACTCATAATTCTTAGTTGGGGTTATTAATCAAAGATTCCTTCCGTCTTGAACAATAATTATGAATAGTTTTGGAAGTCCTTTTTCCCCTCAACAAGTCTTGGGCGATCGGTCCAAATTTTTATTTTTATTTTTGTTTTTACTTTCAAAAAATGTATAGTATTTTTTTTTAACTAGAATTTTTATAAAATATAGTGATTTTGGTGTAATTTGGATATATATAAAAAGTAGTGTTACACAGACTGTAAAACACTATTTTTTATATATATCTAAATTACACCAAAATTACTGAATTTTATAAAAATTTCAGTTGAAAAAAAATACTATACATTTTTTTGGTGTCAAAAAAACCAATTTTAAATCGGTCGCTAGAGCGCTCGGAATCCCCTATCCCCGTAGAAGGACTGTTGTTTTCCCCTTGTTTCCCGCTGATTCACTTTGGCCTCTTTTATCCTTTAAGGTACCATTGACATTGACTACAAACGTTGCAGCCCTAGGGAGGTATCTATTTTTCGGGAGTGAGTAATATAAAATTAATTTTGGTCAATTGATCAATACAGTGTCAAACGCAAGGCGGAAGATGATCTCTCTCTGCATGCCAACACTGTATTGGTCAATTGATCAACTTACTATGAAGTTAACATAGTAATCGAATTCCTATTTAGCTACTCCATCCCCCTCTCTCTCTCTCTTTCTCCTCCTTTTTATTTGAATAAAATTTATTTATTATTTATAAATTTTAAAAAAGTATTAGTAGTTTAGTTTATATTATATTATATTTGTAAGACCCCAATTTTTATAAATAAAGATTAATTGTTCTCGAAATATATTTTTGAATATTATGGTGTGAATTTAATATAATGTTATAAGTTGTGGGTAATATTTATAGATTTTGCGAAGTGTGCAAGTTGTCATAAAATATTCGATTGGTCGGAGAATATTTATTTTAACAGAAAATATTTGTACGACGACACAATCATTGGTGGACGCCATAACGAAATTATTGTCGGAGTTAGAAAATGACATAAATATCTTTTTATAAAAATAACGGCGAAAGTTTTATCGTTAACTGTTGATATACCCGGTGATAAAAGTACAGTAATACACGTGGTTGCATAGTAGCACACGGTATTGATTATTGATGCTTACGTGAGAAGTCACTCAGTTATATTCAATTATTGATACAATAATTGCTGCATAGTATTTCACGTTATTTGATTCAATTATTTTCAATAATTTATATATTATTAAATCAATAATTGAGATGACAAGTTATTCTAATTATTATATGCATAATTAACAATGTCTAGAAAGTTTTGTCTAGGAAAGGGGTATGGTCACCTAATTGCGCGCCAATAGGGAGAAATCCTTATCGAAAAGCCCCCTATTTCCTGGGAACAAGCTGGTTGTTAATATTGCAAGTTATAATAATACGAATAAATATTGTTAAAAATATTGAGAGAATTTTTATGAAGTATTTATTGTAAATTTTATTATATTATATATATATATATATATATATATATATAATAATATATATATATATATATATATATATGATAATGACATGTGGCGGGGTCCATATGTATTGAAAAATGGGAGGTCACGGAGGGGGGGGGAATTTGGACGGGAAGGTGTATTATTATTATTATTATTTTATAAGTAATATTTTGTATAAAAAATAGAATATGTTATATTTTATTATGTATAGTATTTGTATAGTGCCTGCATAGTGACTGCATAGTAAATAAAAAAAAATTCAGCCGGCGAAAGTTGCGCCCATGAGTTTTAACACTGTGTACCCGTGATTTTAATTTTCAAATAGTATCCTTTCCATTTTCCTATAAATAGGATACTTAGTTAGATTTGAAAATCACACCAGAATCAGAGAATTCTTCTTCTATAATATTGAGCGTATTTATTTAGAGTTTAAGGAAGTTTTGAACGTAGAAAATAATATAAGTTTTCTTTAAGAATATCCCCGCTATAACAGTTGAAATACTCTCCTTTTTAATGTAAGGGATATTATTTTTGTTCAGTATTTGTAAGAAAGAATATTTTCTTCCATACTCTGTAGTATGTAAGTAATATTATTTCGTTTCAGATTTCGAATTCTACACTCATTTTATTTAGTTTTGGTTTCTATACTCCATGAAGTTAGTAGAATATCTTTTAAATTTGCGCTTCATTCAGTATCTTTTCATGGAAATATTATTCTGAACATTCTTGATAAGTTTTAATTTTTTCATGCCGGAGTACTATTCACGGGGTATTATTCCCGAATTACTATTCACGTGATACTATTCACTCGAGTACTATTCACCCGAGATACTATTCATGGTAAAAAATAATTTTTTTTCGGTCCAAATCATTTTTTGATACAATATTATTCTTGAATTTTACTCCACAAAGCAGTATCATGTTGATAATTTAGACGTTTTTGAATCTTGGATAAATTAAATTATAAATATTTAAAAATTTATCATTTGCTTTCATTTAATTGAATTTTTATATTATTGTCATCATCCTCATGCTTATATTATTATGAAAGTTATCTTTACGTGCATAGATGAACTGTTGATCGGTATGATTATTGTTAGAATTTATGCCCTAGAGGCCAATTATTTGATATAATTGCTTAACATTTGATATTATTGTTGATTGAATAAATAAATGATTTTATTATGGTTTTATTTACTGCGTAATATAATTGTTAACATAATAAAATTCCTTAGAATAGTGATACAAATTATATAGTTTCAAGTATGTGACTTGAACATGAGATTATATAATTACAATTAGTATCATTGTTCTTAAATGTCCCTAGTCGAGTATCATTATTGATGGGACAACTGTAAGACCCCGAATTTTATGAAATAAAAGTATTCAATTTTTCTTATAATTACTATTCAGTAAATGGTTAAATTGATAAAAGTTTAAAGTTATGAGTGAAATATGATTTTTTTTCAAAATAAGCAAGTGGTTATAAAATAATCATTGTTGTCGGGGAATATTCGTTTGGTCGTGGAATATTCTTTCTGTCGGGGAATATTCGTACGACAGCGCAGTCATTTGTGGGCCCCATAACAGAATAACTGTCGGGTGAAGAAAACGACAAATTTGAGTTTTTACAAATAACGGCGTAGTTGTTACCGTTAACACTGTTGGAATACCCGGTGGTTAAAATACAGTAATACGCGTTATTGCACAGTAGCACACGGTATTGCACAGTATTTTTGAAATTATTGATTCTTACGTAAGAAGGCACTACTCAATAATTGTTACAGTAATTATTGTTCAATATTTTACTTTATTGATTCAATAATTGCTGTGTTGATATTTTATATTATTTTTGTTTCAATAATTGTTGCTGCACAGCATTTTCCATTATCAGATCAATAATTCATATTATTTGAATAATATTATTAGATAACATTATTGGCAATGTCTAGAAAGTTCTGTCTAAGGAGAGGTTTGGTCATCTAATTGCGCGCCAGTAAGGAGAAATCCTTATTGGAAAGCCCCCTCTTTCCTGGGAACGGCCTGGTTGTCATAAATATGATTCTGTAATATTATTTGTGAATAATTAATTATTGATTCATATGATAAGGAAATATTTATTTTATGTGGATATAAATGAGGGATATATTTTTGTGGTTAAAAATGAAGGAGTTAATGTTGAGGTGTTTTATCTGTATTTTTGTCGGAACAGAGGTATTGAAAATCAAATTAGGGTTTTTGAGATATTTTACGAGGGTTATAATTTTTAATCCGACCGTTGGATCGTGGTAATATTTGTATATGTTATACATATATAAGTTGAATATATGTCCACAAATTTTGAACCGTTAAAAATAAACGTATGATTTGTTATGAATTTTAAGAGGTGGCTGATTCGGAAATCAGGTTATAAATCATTTTTGGTGGAAAATTCTAGAATTGGTGGGCCCCACTTGTGGTTGGTGAAGAAATGTACTGAATTATATTTCAAATGTGGTGGGTGGGAATTGTAGCAGGTAAAGCCATCAGGTTGCAGGTCAAACCTACCAAAATTTTCCTATAAATAGAGGGCTAAGTTAGAATTGAAAATCACACCAGAAACATAAGCTTTCTCTCTTTCTCTATCTATATTATGAAGCATATTTTGTGAGTTTTTAGATACTTGATGAGTTGGTATTCATCAGTGCAAGTTTCCTTCAGCATCATATCCGATATCCAGTCAGAAGTACTGCTCTTTTGAGGTTAGGGATAGTAAGGGATAGTAAGGGATATTAAGGGATTTTAAGGGTTGTTATGATTTTCAGTTTCGTAATTTTTCTGATCTTCAAAAATTCTGGAAAAATTTGAAATGATATTTTGATGAGTTTTCTTGATTGTGTCCAAAAATGGTGATTTTTGGATGTATAGATTGAGAGTTATGAATTTTATGAGAAAAGACTATTTTAGAAGTAACAGCTTATAATTCCTTGTGGTTAACTCCAAAATTGATGAAATTTTTATTAGGAGTACATGTATATGATAGAAGTATACTCTGTAAATTTCAGAATTTTTAGACAAAAGTACAATTTTTGATAAATGTCTAAATATTCGGCTATTTTGGCCATATGAAAAATAGTAAATGACTTTTAAAAATTCTGAGAAAAATATATGTTCAATATGGGACTATATTATGCTAAATCCCAGAAAAGAAATATTTTTGGAACTGATTTGGTATTTTTCATGAAAATGGTCTAGTTATGAGTAAATGAATTAAATATGTTTTGTGAAGAAGAAAATTGTAAAATAGGATTTTATGGCTTGAGAATCCTATATGAGGTATATGCAGATTTTTGATGAGGGTTTTGGTTATTGATGATGAAATTATAAGAGTTGACATTTTATGATGATTAAATGCATTAATTAGTAAAGTGTAAACAATTAAAATAAATTGTTTATAAATTTAAGTAATGTTATTCTTTCAATATCATTATACCGAAATATTGGTATGTATTTTATTGTGGAATTTCTATCTTTTGTGTCGGGGTTACTATTCATGAGTTACTATTCACGATTTACTATTCATGAGTTACGAATATTACTCTTGAGATTAAAACTATATGTTGATCATATTATTTTTATCATCATATATACATTTTTATAACCTGATGTTGAAATTCTCTTTCACTGGAGTGTAAAGATGGGTAGATTATTGGTATGATCATGACTAGGGTTCTCTTTGGCCTGTAGTGCAAAGTTGAATTGTGACTGGTATGATCATGACCATTGAATTTATAATTGAATATCTTAAGCTTAAGTGCAAAGGTGAATTGATCAACATGGTTATAATTATTGTTTATATAAATTCTGAAATGATTATATATTTCTTTGAGATATGAATATATTTGGCCTGTAGTGCAAATATGAATTGTTGATGAATATTTTTGGCATGTAGTGCAAAGATGGTCTGTTGATGAATATCTTTGGCCTGTAGTGCAAAGATGAACTGTTGTTGAATATCTTTTGTGACGCCCCCAAAATAGGTATACAACACCCATTCTGAGTCGCCAAATACATGGTACAGAAAGCAAACTACAACTTCAATAATACAATTGTCGTGCAAAATACGACAACACATACTGTGAGTTTAAATACAAATATTGTCTTCTAGACAATATCCACACTCAAATAAATCCTCATTACAATTATTCAAACACTATTTTACAGAAATAATGAGGACTGCTAATACATCTTTCTAGAACCATCACTCCATACCCCGACTAGATCCTGCTATGTTCTCACCTCCTGAGAAGAAAAATGGAACAAAAAGGAAAAGGGTGAGCTCAACTAGCCCAGTAAAGAATATTATGACTAAGATAATATACAACAAATTATCGTTAGTCTTCAACAGGGAAAAATCTGATAAAATATAATCGACAACAAGTTTTAGATCAACAACTGCAGCGGAAACAGCAAACCATTAGAAGAGTCAAGTAGAGAAAGAATTCTACTATCTTCTAAGATTTAAAAGTCCATCATCAATATTTTATCCCTGTAACATCAATTAATAATCATCTTTAACCAAATATTCATCTTTGCACTACAGGCCAAAGATATTCATTTGTATCATCAGTCGGTCATGTTCATCTCAACACCTGTTCATCTTTGCACTACAGGCCAAAGATATTCATCAAGTAATTATACATCTTTGCACTACAGGCCAAAGATATTCAGTAATATCATCATTTAGGACTGAGGATGATGAAAAATATCTTAAAGAGAACGAATCCAATGAGACAGAAGGACAAATAGTAGGGATTCGTATAACAGTTTATCCAAGATCAATAATACTTCATAATAATCAATTGTGAAGCAGAATTCAAAAATAAAGATCAAAACATGGATACAATCAAAGATAGTAACCATAATAGACATCTTGGACAAAAAGGGAAAATTTTATTTTTCGGTGAATAGTGCCGTATTCGTGAATAGTGCCGTATACGTGAATAGTGCCGTATACGTGAATAGTAACCCCCGACACAAAAAGTTCCAAATTTGATAAAAACTCATATCAATATTTCAGCATAATGATATTGAAGAAAATAATATCATTAAGAAGAAAATAATATCCCTTACCTCAAAATATCAGTACTTCTGGTCGGAATACCGGTATAAGGCTGAAAGAAACTTGCTCTGATGAATAGAAACTCTCAAAGTATCTAAATACTCACAAAATACACTCAATAATCTAGAGAGAGAAAGAGAGAAAACTTGTTTCTGGTGTGATTTTCAATTCTAACTTAGCCCTCTATTTATAGGAAAATTTTGGTAGGTTTGACCTGCAACCTGATGGCTTTACCTGCTACTATTCCCACCCACCACATTTGAAATATAATTCAGCACATTTCTTCACCAACCACAAGTGGGGCCCACCAATTCTAGAATTTTCCACCAAAATGATAAACTCCGAAAATTCAACAATTTCTGAACCAGTCATCTTGTAAAATTCATAATAAATCATACGTTCATTTTTAACGGTTCAAAATTTGTGGACATATACTCAACTTATATATGTATAACATATCCAAAAATTACCACGATCCAACGGTCGGATTAAAAATTATAACCCCCGCAAAATATCTCAAAAACCCTGATTTTTAATACCTCCATTCCGACAAAAATACTGATAAAAACCTCAACATTAACTCCTTCATTTTTAACCACAAAAATATATCCCTCATTTATATCCACATAAAATAAATATTTCCTTATCATATGAATCAATAATTAATTATTCACAAATAATATTACAGAATCACATTTATGACAACCAGGCCGTTCCCAGGAAAGAGGGGGCTTTCCAATAAGGATTTCTCCTTACTGGCGCGCAATTAGATGACCAAACCTCTCCTTAGACAGAACTTTCTAGACATTGCCAATAATGTTATCTAATAATATTATTCAAATAATATGAATTATTGATCTGATAAATGAAAATACTGTGCAGCAACAATTATTGAAACAACAATAATATAAAATATCAACGCAGCAATTATTGAATCAATAAAATAAAATATTGAATAATAACTACTGTAACAATTATTGAGTAGTGCCTTCTTACGTAAGAATCAATAATTGGTGCAATACCGTGTGCTACTGTATTTTAACCACCGGGTATTCCAACAGTATTAACGGTAACAACTACGCCGTTATTTATAAACAACTTATACTTGTCGTTTTCTTCATCCAATCGCTTTCCGTTATGGGGCCCACACAAGGCTGCGTCGTCGTACGAATATTCCCCGACAGCAAGAATATTCCACGACCAACCGAATATTCACCGACCAAAAATAAATATTTTATAACCACTTGCTTATTTTGCAAAATTTGCACATTTCACCCATAACCAAAGTATTATATCAAATTAACCCCTTATTATTCACAATAATATTTAGAGAAAATTTGATTTTATTCATTAATAAGTTGGGGTCTTACAACCTCCCCTCCTTATGAAATTTCGTCCTCGAAATTGACGTACGTACCTGATGTTTCAAAAAGGTGAGGATACCTCGCTTTCATTTCTGATTCCAACTCCCAGGTCATTTCTTCAATAGCATGGTTTCTCCACAAAACCTTAACTTGTGGTATAACCTTCGTGCGTAGGACATGCTCTTTCCTATCCAAGATCTTAACAGGTACCTCCTCGTACGTTAAATCTTCAGCTATCTCGTCTGGTTCTAACTCAATAATGTGGTTCGGGTCTTTAACATATTTACGAAGCATAGATATGTGAAAAACATTATGAACACGAGACATGCTTGGAGGTAATGCGAGTCTATATGCCACATTTCCTATTCGCTCAAGAATCTCAAATGGACCAACAAATCTTGGATTGAGCTTTCCTCTCTTCCCAAATCTTGTAACTCCCTTCCATGGTGCAACACGTAACAATACATGATCCCCAATATTAAATTCCACGTCCTTCCGATGAAGATCCGCATAACTCTTTTGTCGATCCTGTGCCGTTTGTATACGTTGTCGAATCGTTTGGATCTTCTCTGTAGTAATGCGTACCAATTCTGGTCCCAACAATGTTGCTTCACCCACCTCGTCCCAGCATACTGGAGAACGACATTTTCTTCCATACAACGCCTCAAATGGAGCCATACCTATGCTCGCCTGATAACTGTTGTTGTAGGAGAATTCCACCAATGGTAGGTACTTATCCCAACTCCCTTTGAGATCTAAGACACAAAGTCTTAATAGATCTTCAAGAGTTTGAATAGTCCTCTCTGATTGTCCGTCCGTTTGAGGATGGTATGCTGAACTGAATCGTAAATCCGTGCCCATAGCTTTCTGCAAGCTAACCCAAAATCGTGAAGTGAATCTTGGGTCACGATCCGAAACTATGGATACTGGCATGCCATGCAATCTCACAATCTCGTTCACGTACATACTAGCAAGACGTTCAAGGGAATAAGTCTCACGTATCGGCAAGAAATGAGCGGACTTGGTTAATCTATCAACAATAACCCAAATCGCATCTATGCCTTGAGAAACCTTGGGAAGACCTGTAACAAAATCCATAGTAATGTGTTCCCACTTCCATTTCGGAATCTCAAGTGGTTGCAATGGACCCTTTGGTACTTGATGCTCCGCTTTTACACGTTGACAAGTTAAACACCTCGAGATAAACTCCGCGATCTCTCTTTTCATATTGCTCCACCAAAATGTATGTCGAAGATCGTGATACATTTTGGTACTCCCAGGATGGATTGCAAACGGTGTGTTGTGTGCCTCCATCATTATTCTATGCTTCAAGTCAAAATCGTTAGGAACACAAAGTCTGGAGTTGACTCGAAGTATTCCTTCTTCATCGATTCTTGCTTCTGGAATAGCACCTTCTTGCACTTTCTTCTTCATACGCATCAGCTCTATATCCGTAGCTTGAGCAGCTTTAACTTTATCGATTAAAGTCGGTTCTACTCGTATATTTGATATCATCATGTGGGTACTTGGAGCCTTCATCTCTATCTCCATCCTTTGCAAGTCATACAAAATGGGCCTTTGTGTTAAAAACATTGCACTCGTACCCGCATATGATCTTCTACTCAATGCGTCAGCTACTACGTTTGCTTTTCCAGGATGGTATTGGATGGTATGATCGTAATCTTTCAACAGCTCAAGCCAACGTCGTTGCCGCATGTTGAGTTCCTTTTGGGTGAAGAAATATTTGAGGCTTTTATGATCTGTATAGATCTCCACTTTCTCCCCATACAGGTAGTGTCTCCAGATCTTCAACGCAAAAACGACTGCTGCCAACTCCAAATCATGAGTAGGATAATTCCTCTCATATTCTTTGAGTTGTCGTGAGGCATAGGCTATGACTTTCCCATGTTGCATGAGAACACATCCTAACCCTTTGCCTGAAGCATCGCTGTAGATAACAAATCCATCCGAACCAGATGGTATTGTCAAAACAGGTGCCGAAATGAGTCTCCTCTTGAGTTCTTGGAAACTCTTCTCGCATTCCTCACTCCATACGAATTTTGTATCTTTCCGAGTCAGCTGAGTTAACGGAGTAGCGATTCGAGAAAATCCTTCCACAAATCTCCGATAATAACCAGCTAAGCCCAGAAAGCTACGTACTTCGGTTACCGACTTCGGTTGCTCCCAACTTTGTATGGCTTCAATCTTCGCCGGGTCGACAGATACTCCATGTTTTGACACCACGTGCCCAAGGAATGCTACTTCCTCAAGCCAGAACTCGCATTTCTTCAGTTTGGCATATAGCTTGTTTTCACGAAGCCTTTGCAGTACCAGCTTCAAATGGCGCTCATGATCTTCACGGCTTTTGGAATAGATGAGGATGTCATCAATAAAGACAACAACGAACTGATCCAAATATTCTTTGAATACACGGTTCATCATATCCATGAAGGCAGCAGGAGCATTAGTCAATCCAAAAGACATTACTAAGAATTCATAATGCCCGTACCGAGTTCTGAAGGCAGTCTTTGGAATATCCTCAGTTTTAATCTTCAGCTGATGATATCCAGAACGAAGATCGATCTTTGAAAAGAATTGTGCTCCTTGCAACTGGTCAAACAGGTCATCAATGCGAGGTAGCGGATACCTATTCTTGATGGTGACATGGTTCAATTCTCGATAGTCAATACAAAGTCGCATACTCCCGTCTTTCTTCTTTACGAATAAAACAGGAGCACCCCAAGGAGACGTACTAGGACGAATAAAACCGATGTCCAACAACTCCTGTAGTTGGACTTTTAACTCCTGAAGTTCAATAGGAGCCATTCGATATGGGGTTTTAGAAATGGGCTTTGTACCGGGTTCAAGGTCAATAAAGAATTCAATTTCTCGTTCCGGGGGTAGACCGGGAAGTTCTTCAGGAAATACATCGGGAAATTCTCTAACAATAGAAATATTATTCAAATCTGACTTGTCTTTGTTCAAATCCATAACATGGGCTAAGAAAGCTTGACATCCGTTTTTCAATAAACGAATAGCTTTGTGGCTTGATATGACAGTGACTGATTTTAGTGGTTTAGTAGTTTGAATTCGTATGACAGGTTGGTTAGGAATATGAAAACTAACAACCTTACGAAAACAATCAATTTTAGCATGATGAGTGGTTAACCAATCAATTCCTAAAATCACATCAAAAGCAAGTATCTTTAAAGAGATAAGATCAACAGGTAATGTGATAGTGCCAACTTGGATCATACAAGATTTATAAACTGTAGATGTAACGAAGGTTTCACCCAACGGAGTTTCAACAGATAAGTTAAAGTCCAATTTCTCCGGAGTCAAGTTTAAACGTTGAGCACAAGCAGGAGAGATAAAAGAATGGGTAGAACCGGTATCTAGTAAAGTATAAACTTCGCAAGAATTCAAGATTAGCTTACCCGTGATCACCTCGTTCGGGTTTCTCACGTTTTGGCCAGTTACGACAAACGCTCTTCCAGGAACCGCTGATTTCGCCTTATCCGGGACAGCCCTTGGAATCACCACTCCCGCTGAACTTGGTTTCGCTATAGTACAATCTCGAGCGATGTGCCTTCCTTTCCACAGTTGTAACATACCTTGGATTGTTGTGGACAGTTTGGGCTGATATGTCCCTCTTTCCCGCATTTGTAACATCTAACTGGCGGTCGTTCTCCTCCCCTAAAATTTGTTGTTGGTGCTGGTGCTGGTGCTGATGTCTTCCCGTCATTGTTGAATCTCCTCTTTCTGAAATTTCCACTTGACTCACCTCTCCTATTATCATGGCCACGATGACCACCCGAGTGGTTACCGCCTTTGTTCGTATTTTTCCCTCCTCGTTGGTTTTCATCGCTCTGATGATTGCTGTCACCGGTATGACCCTGGTTGTGGTCCCTCGGTTGAGTATACTCATTATCTCTCTCTAATAATTGAGCCCTGTTTACAACATCTGAATATAAAGAAAATTTATGAGAGATAAGATATTGCCGAATCTCGGGTTTTAGACCTCTCAGAAACATCCTTGTCATTCGTTCCTCATTTTCGACCAAATGAGGTGCAAACCTGGATAACTCTGCAAACTTCGCCTCGTACTGGGACACCGTCATGTTGTTTTGTTCCAGTCTAATAAACTCAACCTCCTTCATATGACGAATACTTTCAGGAAAGTACTTGTCATTGAACAGTTTTTGAAATGTTTCCCAGGACATGTTGAGTGCGTCAGGCTGGGTACGCTTCACAGACTCCCACCAGTAGTCTGCCTCACCGCGGAACATAAATGTGGCGAATGGAACCTTCTGTTCCTCCGTGCATCCCAAGACATCAAATATCTTGGTAATTTGCTTGACCCACGTTTCCGCCATGATCGGATCCGGCTTTCCCTTAAATTCTGGTGGTCCCAATTCTTTGAACTGCTTAGCTGTGACAAACCGCGCGTTGTTATCATTTCCACCCGTATTCTGCACACGAGTCTCCCTCGTCTGATTTTGCATGAACTGCAAAAAGCTCCTAAACATTCCATCATTCATCGTTTGCTCGGTAACGTTGTTTACAGGAGGAATATTGCCTTCCTGTTGCACGTTCCCCTGGGTAGTGATCAAAGGTGTCTCCACGGTCTGATTTACTCCATTATTAACGTTCTCAGCTGCCATTCTTAAATACTGCCATAAAACAAGGGTTAATAGTCATGTCATATATTATCCCTATACTCTGACCGACCAAATAAACACCAAATAAACTTAGTCAGGTCATACTAGCGAAGGAATTCCCCGTCTCTCCCCTCCTAGTTCTTGTCTCACATCTCAGCCAGGGATCATATCCCTAAGCTCTGATACCAACTGTGACGCCCCCAAAATAGGTATACAACACCCATTCTGAGTCGCCAAATACATGGTACAGAAAGCAAACTACAACTTCAATAATACAATTGTCGTGCAAAATACGACAACACATACTGTGAGTTTAAATACAAATATTGTCTTCTAGACAATATCCACACTCAAATAAATCCTCATTACAATTATTCAAACACTATTTTACAGAAATAGTGAGGACTGCTAATACATCTTTCTAGAACCATCACTCCATACCCCGACTAGATCCTGCTATGTTCTCACCTCCTGAGAAGAAAAATGGAACAAAAAGGAAAAGGGTGAGCTCAACTAGCCCAGTAAAGAATATTATGACTAAGATAATATACAACAAATTATCGTTAGTCTTCAACAGGGAAAAATCTGATAAAATATAATCGACAACAAGTTTTAGATCAACAACTGCAGCGGAAACAGCAAACCATTAGAAGAGTCAAGTAGAGAAAGAATTCTACTATCTTCTAAGATTTAAAAGTCCATCATCAATATTTTATCCCTGTAACATCAATTAATAATCATCTTTAACCAAATATTCATCTTTGCACTACAGGCCAAAGATATTCATTTGTATCATCAGTCGGTCATGTTCATCTCAACACCTGTTCATCTTTGCACTACAGGCCAAAGATATTCATCAAGTAATTATACATCTTTGCACTACAGGCCAAAGATATTCAGTAATATCATCATTTAGGACTGAGGATGATGAAAAATATCTTAAAGAGAACGAATCCAATGAGACAGAAGGACAAATAGTAGGGATTCGTATAACAGTTTATCCAAGATCAATAATACTTCATAATAATCAATTGTGAAGCAGAATTCAAAAATAAAGATCAAAACATGGATACAATCAAAGATAGTAACCATAATAGACATCTTGGACAAAAAGGGAAAATTTTATTTTTCGGTGAATAGTGCCGTATTCGTGAATAGTGCCGTATACGTGAATAGTGCCGTATACGTGAATAGTAACCCCGACACAAAAAGTTCCAAATTTGATAAAAACTCATATCAATATTTCAGCATAATGATATTGAAGAAAATAATATCATTAAGAAGAAAATAATATCCCTTACCTCAAAATATCAGTACTTCTGGTCGGAATACCGGTATAAGGCTGAAAGAAACTTGCTCTGATGAATAGAAACTCTCAAAGTATCTAAATACTCACAAAATACACTCAATAATCTAGAGAGAGAAAGAGAGAAAACTTGTTTCTGGTGTAATTTTTAATTCTAACTTAGCCCTCTATTTATAGGAAAATTTTGGTAGGTTTGACCTGCAACCTGATGGCTTTACCTGCTACTATTCCCACCCACCACATTTGAAATATAATTCAGCACATTTCTTCACCAACCACAAGTGGGGCCCACCAATTCTAGAATTTTCCACCAAAATGATAAACTCCGAAAATTCAACAATTTCTGAACCAGTCATCTTGTAAAATTCATAATAAATCATACGTTCATTTTTAACGGTTCAAAATTTGTGGGCATATACTCAACTTATATATGTATAACATATCCAAAAATTACCACGATCCAACGGTCGGATTAAAAATTATAACCCCCGCAAACTATCTCAAAAACCCTGATTTTTAATACCTCCATTCCGACAAAAATACTGACAAAAACCTCAACATTAACTCCTTCATTTTTAACCACAAAAATATATCCCTCATTTATATCCACATAAAATAAATATTTCCTTATCATATGAATCAATAATTAATTATTCACAAATAATATTACAGAATCACATTTATGACAACCAGGCCGTTCCCAGGAAAGAGGGGGCTTTCCAATAAGGATTTCTCCTTACTGGCGCGCAATTAGATGACCAAACCTCTCCTTAGACAGAACTTTCTAGACATTGCCAATAATGTTATCTAATAATATTATTCAAATAATATGAATTATTGATCTGATAAATGAAAATACTGTGCAGCAACAATTATTGAAACAACAATAATATAAAATATCAAACGCAGCAATTATTGAATCAATAAAATAAAATATTGAATAATAACTACTGTAACAATTATTGAGTAGTGCCTTCTTACGTAAGAATCAATAATTGGTGCAATACCGTGTGCTACTGTATTTTAACCACCGGGTATTCCAACAGTATTAACGGTAACAACTACGCCGTTATTTATAAACAACTTATACTTGTCGTTTTCTTCATCCAATCGCTTTCCGTTATGGGGCCCACACAAGGCTGCGTCGTCGTACGAATATTCCCCGACAGCAAGAATATTCCACGACCAACCGAATATTCACCGACCAAAAATAAATATTTTATAACCACTTGCTTATTTTGCAAAATTTGCACATTTCACCCATAACCAAAGTATTATATCAAATTAACCCCTTATTATTCACAATAATATTTAGAGAAAATTTGATTTTATTCATTAATAAGTTGGGGTCTTACATCTTTGGCCTGTAGTGCAAAGATGAACTGTTGTTGAATATCTTTGGCCCGTAGTGCAAAGATGGTTTGTTGATGAATATCTTTGGCCCGTAGTGCAAAGATGGATTTGTTAGTATGATTATAAACAGGAACTGTGATTTGGTATAACCATGATCTTTGATGTTTCAGGTAAAGACAGGTGATGAAAATATTCTTCGTCCTGGGTGCGAAGAAAAATTTATAGTCACAATTATGATTATGAGTTATTCATATGATTGTGGAAAGAAACTGTTGAGTGATGTTACATGGATAAAATATTATTGGTGGATTTTTAACATGGAGAAGATAATAGACTTTATAGTCTATTTGACTCTTCTAATGGATTGCTCGTTCCGCTGCAACTATGGTTGAAATTTTTATCATTTACCATATGTTTTAAATCTCTGATTTATTGTTGATGAAGGCTATTGATAATTGAATTATCTTTAGTCATGATATTCTTTACTGAGCTAGTTGTGCTCACCCTTTTGCTTCACAATTCCTTTCAGGTAATAAGAGTGTAGCTGGGTCGAGCGGGGGTAACAAGGGAATAGAACGGTGGTCATCATGTAGTAGTTATATTTGGTGAAGAAAATAGGGTGAGGCGAACCAAACGTTGAAAGGGTGTTTTGTCACTATCATACAAGATGTCTAATGACATACAACCTCGTGTCATCATAAGACAGGGTTGTGCTCATCCACTTGCTGAGTATATCTATGGGCACTACCTATATAATCTTGGTGTTTGTTTGAAGTATAATTCTCAATTAGAGACAGTGGAGATAATGATAAGTCAAGAGAAGACTCGCCATTGGGAAGAATATGATAGTAATCTTCTCGTTTTTCTATGGGGTCTATTGGGTCAACCAAGGATAATTCTGTGGCCATATGATATCTATCATAACCTAGACGCATGGCCTCCCATGTACGAAGGTTTCCTTGAGCACTTCCCAAAGATTTTAATTTCTAAAACAGTTTTTGACTATACCTTTATGTAAGGTGTCATTGTGAGGTGATGTCCACGGTTGGAACATGAGTCACATTTGGTATATATTTGTATCTAAACTCACAGCATATGTGTTGTTGTATTTTACACGACAATTGTTGTAATAAAGTTGTAGTTGTTTTCTGTACCATGTATTTGGCGACTCAGAATAGGTTGGATGGAATGGACCTATTTTGGGGTCGTCACAACAATAATGATGCATTGAGACTAGTATGTGGATTGACTGATGACCAAATCTCATTGGTCATAAATATATGAGATATTAAGTCAATGCATAGGTACATGTTAGAGAACGATGTACTTCACAGACTCACCATGAGAATTCTATGTGGAGCATTATGCGAAGTGTCATTAGCAATTCTCATAGTGACAATGATGTAATGGCCCTCCGACCTGAAACCGCTATATTACTACACGAGAATTTATGTACTTTGATATCATCAAATGTCACCTTTAATAGGGTGGACTATAAAGGTGATTATTGGGTTCATTGTGAATCGTGTGAGAAATGTCAGTGATCTAGATGGAATTTAACCATCCTATATTTTATAGGTGATATCCATAGGCCTCTTGATTGAGTAGGACTATAAAATGCATGGCCATGCTCAAATAGTGATTTGTTTCATATAGTCTACTCATTGATCAAGAAAACTCAGATTAAATTATGAAGAGTATGACACATTCCATGACTCGAGTTTAATCTAGGATATTAAGGTTAAAAGGATTAAATTACATTGAAACATTGGTCACAAAAAGGTTGCATCGAATCATCGATCTTATTATTACTTGGGTAGCAGTGATGCATTACTAGATGCCGCTCACCGTTTATAACTTTATAATATGATTTTAAAGTTATTGTCAACGTAATAATAACTTATAGGGTCACACACAAAGAACGTAATTAAAAGAAAATTAATTTAAATTGTCAAGATTTAAATATGTCAATATGATTGATATAATTTTAAATTACGAATTTAAATTAATAGGATAATTTATATATAGGTATATTAATTAAGTAAGACTTAATTAAAATATATATAAATTTGAATTTTAATAATATTAGGTTTTGATTAATTCCTCCTAACTGCTATATATATGATGTATATCAGTCACTTTAGGTTTTATATCAAAACAAAGAAAAACTTAGCCGCTCTTAGAGAGAGACTAGAGAAAAACAGTTTAAAAATCCTCATCCTTGGTGGCTAGTACCGCGTTTCCTTCTTTTGCAGATCGTAGGACGATTTGTGTGGAGCGTTCGTGTGGATACCGTAGAGACGCAGTCCGTTTGAATTGTGTTAGAGATTCGACCGCATCGATTCTAGCTTTTACAATCGGTATAATTTCTTACCATTGAATTAATTGTTTTTCGCATGGATCCTGTTCTAGGGTTTTGAAATTGCTTTAAATTTTAATTTTTGCTGTGCTTTTCTGTATCGAAACCCCAACAATTATGACCAGGGATCATTCGGTATAATCATGACCTAAAATATTACAAATGATGTGGTAAAAGTCCTCATTGGTCCATAGTGCATTGATGGATAGTTGTTCGGATGATCATGATCATTGATGAAAACACGGATATCCTTGGCCCGTAATGCATAGATAATTTGTGGTCGTGATACTAATGAATATCTTTGGCCTGTAGTGCAGGGATGATTCGATGATGTGAATTATTTATTAAGCTAATTATTTATTAAGCTGAGTCTCAGCGATAAAATTGATGATAAACTTTTTTAATCATAGAAGATAGTAGATATCATGCTCTACTTGACTCTTCTAATGGATTGCTTGTTCCGCTGTAGTTAAACTTGATGTTTATTATATTTTATCAGTTTAACACTATTGAAGGCTAACGATAAATTATTCTGCATTATCTTAGTCATAATATTTCTTACTGGGCTAGTTGAGCTCACCCTGTTGCTTTCATTGTTCTCTTCAGAAAATGAGAACGTAACCGAGACTAGTCGGAGAATGGAGTGACGGTCCGAAATGGTTGTTTAGTAGTCCTCACTATTTAGTGTGATAATAAATATAATGAAGATTGAATTTGAGTTTGGATATTGTTTAGAAGACAATATTCCTGTTAAAACTCTCAGCTATGTTTTGTCGTATTTTACACGACAGTTGTATAATTAAGTTTGTATTTGAATTTTGTACTATGTATTTGGCGACTCAAGATAGGTGATGTATACATATTTTGGGGGCGTTACAATATTTACATTAAATATTAAATTTTTTATTTTTTATTTTTTGTAATAAATTTTGAAGGATAATATTAAAATTGTATACTCATTTTATTCAATCAAACAACACATTAATTACATTTTTAATTTATTTATTTTCTCCTAAAACATCAAGTACTTTAAATAAAAATAATTGCCAGTACTATTAATTACACATGTCATAATTTTAAAGGGGGAGGGGGGAGGGGCAATAAACGGTTCCAAAAAGTTTTTGTTAGATCATGAGATTGTGTTAATTTCCATAAAAAGAGTTGCTGTTTGGTTCCACGGAAACCAACTATCAAAGCTACTATTAATGTAGCTAGCTAGTAGCTAATCTCACCCGTTGACTTTTTAAATCTAGTTTTAAAAAAATATTTTTATCTCTTAATAATTATCGTTTAAAATTTTTAATTAAATATCAATTATTTAATTTTTAATATTATTTCAAATATTAAATATAATATTAATTCTCTCTTTATTTTCTATTCAATAAATAATATTCTCTTATTTCAATGCAAATACAATATTAATATTTAAAATTATTTTTAACTAACAAACATAATATTAATTATTTTTCTTAATGTGTGTTCAATTCTAAAAATATAAAAATAAAAGACGGAATTAGTGCTAAAATACTTCTCCATGTCCTCGTATATAGTAGTAATCCATATAGAAGAACATCAAGGACTATATCTATATAAAATTCTTAAATGATGTTATATTAAATATTTTTGTTTTATCTGTATTTAACTAAATATAATAATAACACATCATTTAAAATATTTTATGCAATTAAATATTTAAACAGACATACTTTACTCGATCACTCTAGCTTAAAGTTCAAACTTCAAATCTCTCTCAAACATTACACCACTTCATTCATTTATAAATAAGTTGCTGGATATATATATATATATATATATATATATATATATATATATATATATATATATATGGTTGCACTAATATATGAAGAAGTTGCATGTCAAAATGGAGCCGAGGACGTTCTTTGTAGAGTGTGATTTTGGGGAGCTTGAGCACTTGCTGCTACATATAACTGCATACCATATATACAAATACTTATTTATTTATTTATATGCCCATAAATAATAATAATAAAAAAAGGCACAGAATTAACAAAGTTTGCTTATTAATTTAGAAAAATGCTCCATAACATTCAAGTGTTGAAAAGCTTGATTTGGAAACTAACTGTAAAAGCATTTCCCATTTAAGGGTTTGTCTTTTTAAAAAGCTCAAACTGATCTACCACCTATAGTAGTATATATATATATATATATAGAATGAGGATCAGGTCCGGATTCCCGGACCTAATTAAAATCCGGATCCTATTTTTTTTTATTTTTTTTAAAGCAACTAAAAAAAAGTTTTAATATTTTATGAAACTGGAATTTTTTCATAATACAGTATTTTGGGTGTGATTTGGATACATATAACAAAATATGTTTGTACAGTCTGTATCCAAATCACACCCAAAACACTGTATTATGGAAAAATTTCAGTTTTATAAAATATTAAAACTTTTTTTTAATTGTTCTAAAAAAAAAAATCCAAACGGTACTAAAATCCGGGAGTCCGGACTGAAACCAGACTCTCTCTCTCTCTCTCTCTCTCTATATATATATATATATATATATATATATATATATATATATATATTATTATTATTATTATTACCTGTTGTTTGCTTTTTTTGAGCCTGTCATTTTCTGCCCTTAAGATTTCCAGTTTTATAATAAGCTCATTTGTATAAGCCTGTAATTAACAACCATTCACCCAAATGGGGAAAGGTATAAAAAACAAAGCCACATGCACCAACAAAGATTTTATCAGCAATTTCAGCCGAACAAACTATATAATTTACATTCATACTTCCAATAAATGGTCAAATCTATAGTAGTATATAAATATAGGTGTACTTTATCTACTAGACCTAGATATATTTGTATTGTGTTTGAGCATCAAATATTATATATATATATATATATATATATATTATAAATAAAATAAATTATGTTTAAAATAAACTATTAATAAATGAACAAAATTTTGAAATACATTTAGACTTGTAACCAAATATATACACTAGAGAATTTTTATTTATATTATATATATATATATATATATTTTGGGTGATGTTCTTTAGTCCACAAGTTAAAAGTAGTAAAAAGGAAAGCAGGCACATTCCTGTTTTCTATCCCTTGACCGAGCAGCTGACTCACGATTCTTCATCATCCTCTTGTATCGCCGGTCGCCGGTGTTCTCATCGGAATCTGGGAACCTTTTCTTTCCGATCAATTCAACAGAGCCATCATAGGGTACGGCTGTGCTAAACGAACCCGCATTTGAAATGGGTACTATTACCTGAGGCTCAAAGTGGAAGTCTAGACCGGGGTTCAAGCTCAAGACGGTGTCCGGGTGCGGCGGAGGAGAGCCGTAGGTGGCGGTGGAGGAGGGGAGGTTGGTGTTGGGTGGGGCCAAAAAGTCTTGCTGATTAAAGTGTAGATCTTGTAGGCCATGAGAAGCTGGTAGAGAAGAGAGGGTGATGTCATTCCAAACTTCTTCCATACTTTTAGGGTTTGAAAATGGCGAGGGAGACGAAGAAGAAGGAGAAGTTGAGGAGGATATTGAAGATATTAAGAAGCAGTTCTTGTTGTAATATTGATTATTATCACTGCCACCTGATGACCACATTGGAGGATCCACAGGGAGATAAAAAAAAATAGAGGAGAGAGAGTGAACATGTATTTACATGAAAATTAAATATTAATATATTTAAATTTTATTTATTTATATATTGACCCCTAATTTAAATAACTGAAATTCAAATTCGTCCAATTTTCAGGTAAAAAATTATTTTTGTGATTTGTGTCGGTGATTTTACAGACAAGTGTCAATTAAGGGGATGAGATGAGATGAGAAGGAGGCTGAAAAAAGTTAGTCGTTCACATCTTTGTTTGTACGATGTGCAACCAATTTTGAAATAGTGCTACGCTAAACAAAATGTTGATAGTTACCAGCAGTTGGAAATTATTAAGTTGTGGAGTAGTTGATTGGCCAATTAAGAAACTAGATACTGATAGTGTGAGCAGAGTACACAGGGAGTCTAGTCTTGTCTGCATAAATGAGACAAGTGTCAGCTCTGTATACACCCACTACTTTCTAAGATTTTCATCATCATTATATTTCTCTCTCTCTTACCTTTTTTTTATGCCCTTTCTAAGTCTAGTGGACATTGATTTAGAGATATTTTTAGCAATTTTTTTTAGTAGTGCTATATAAAAATAATATTTTATAAATTATTGATATAATATACTATATTTCATCATATTGATTAATAAATTATTTTAATATAGTCTTCGGTCCTACACAATATGCTGAGGTGGAGTATGCCACATCAGCGATTTATAAAATAGTTTGTGTCTTTAATATTATTCTTTTTTTTTGGATTTTTTTTTATAATACCTTCAAAAAATGTATAGTATTTATTCTAATTGGAATTTTTATAAAAAATAGTATTTTATGTGTAATTTGGATACATACTAGAAACATAGTTGTATAGACTTCAGTTCATAGACCCTGTTTTTTGTATGTATCTAAATCTAAAACACAATTTTTTACAAAAATTTCAGTTAGAATAAATACTATATATTTTTTGGGAGCTACTATAAAAAAAACAAAAAAAAAAAAACAATGTCCCTAGAATGTCATTAGAATAATGTCCACCTAGAATGATTCTTTCTTTTTTGATCGAGTATTTTCGTGCGAACAGATAAATTGGACACGGTAATTAAATCGAAATAATAAAAAAAAAATTATTTCAACAAATAAATAAACTTTACTGTTTAATTATTCACCAGAACAAAGTACCTCAATACAAATAAACCAATTCAACTCTGTCTGCACTATCCTCACCTACCCCACCACCTCAATATTGCTTCCATTTTAGCTTTATTTAATACTACGAAGTTAAGAGAATCTTGTTCGGAGAATAATTTATTATGAGAATAAGTCGGTGTTTGACAAATAAGTTGAACATACCTGAAGTATATATCCCATAAGTTCTACCACAAGTTTAGAGGACATTATATTATCGATCAATCTAGCGACCGGTTCAAAATTTTTTTTATAAAAATTTCAATTAAAATAAATATTATTTATTTTTTTAAAATAAAAGCAAAAAAAATAAATTTGAACCGGTTACTAAATCGGTCGGTAATATAATGTCCTCCTAAAAGGAATGTAAGTAATATGCACCTACACGCCAGTCTTTTCTTTGATGTGCAATGTGCAATGTGCAATGTGCAATGTGCGATGTGCATTGAAAATGTTGTATGCAACTTCTAACTTATTTAAACCTGATCTTTTGTGCATTGAAGCTTATTTTGAATAAGTTGAAAGACACCTTTTTTTTTCAATTTATTTTCCATAATAAGCATTAAGTTGTTTCACGTACTTCAACACCACAGTTGAAAGATGTGAGAAAAATATGTCTCTATATAAAAAATTAAATTATTAACAATAATACATTCCCTTAAGACCTTTTGGATGAATATGTGGTGAGCTAACATGACTCAAATTTGACCCAATATTTATTCTGAACTCGAGATTTGACTTTCTGTCATTACATTTTAGGTCAATCTACGGTGGACTAAGATGACCAAAAAAGCTCTTGTTTAGATGAATTTGATTTAATTCAGACTTGTAATTGACCCAAGATTAATTAGTCCGGACTTAAAATTTGAGCAAGGTGGTTACACATACAATATCTAAAATAAGCTATAAGCTGTAACAAACAAGGCCATAAGCATTTTCATTACAAAGCAAGCTTTTGTGCATCAATTTATATGATTCATTTAAATATCAACATTACCAATGTGAGTTAAATAAATTACATTTAAGAAATACATTTTTGTCAAATTAATAAATGCATTTAACCTCCAAAAGCCCAACAGATTAGCCCCTCGTATATGTATAAATTTGAGTATGTATACATGTGTTTGTTCATATGAATGAATGCCCATAACTTGCCCAAAAAATACATATAGTATGTATATATAAGGATACCAAACTATGAATGTTGCTTACAAATGATATACTTCTATATCTCAATTTGTGTAGAGAGCACTGAAATGTGTGGTGAGAGAGATGAATGAAGCAACCAAAGAAGGCACTACTTGCTACTACTTTTCTATGAAACCAGTATACCAAATTTATATAATAACATATATAAGGGAGGGGGAGAGGCAGGCGGAGGGGGAGGGGGTGGGGGTGGGGGTGGGGGATTATGTTGATTTGATTAGAGGCCAAATCAATCCATCTAAATCGAATCTGGAAAAGATAGGGAGGGAGTAGTTTCCAGAGGAAGAAAGACAGAAATAGGTAGATATGCATGCCATGCCATGCCAGAATTTTCAGTCAGATAGATATTCTGATATTCTGATTCTAAACTATTGTACTTGCAAGCAAGTAGTGTGTGTATGTAATGAAAATATGCTCTCCGGCAACTAGACTGACAGGTAAAAATAGATAGTTTTACACTAAAATAACAACTTATTAGGGGTTGATTGTTTGATTGCAGTTGAATGGCTGATCGATTCAGTCATTCAGTGCGTTTGTTTTAATAAAAAATAGTCTGAATGGCTGACCACAATTTTGAGCTGAATAGTTTAGTCCAATTTTTTTGGCTGAATGGTTGAATGAGCGGCTGAATGGTTTTTTTTTTACAATATTAACTATTATATTAAGTAATATTAAATAAATTTACAACAATTTTTTGAACTTTTTTAGAAGGGGAAAATAATAAAAATATGTTATTAAGATGTTTCAGACATGTCAATTATCAAATAACTTTTTTCATTCAGATTCAACTCATTCAGATTCATTCAATTTTTATCAAACACCTCCTTAGTTTAGTTGGATTAAATGTTTTTTTCCCTCACTCTATTTTATTTGGATTATCAAACAGCTCATTAAACCTTTTTTTTTTCTTATCAAACGACTCACTAAACTTTATTTTTCTTACAAAACGTTATAAATATCGTTAGAGTATTTTGATTTTTAACAAAAAACTGAGTTAGCGTATAATTAGGAGAGAGAAACTCCTCCTCAATGATGACATATGGCAGTTCAGGGATGATGTGTATAAATAATGGGTTTATAAAAAAGAAAAAAGAAAAATACTAATTAATCTAAATAAAAAAATATATTGTTCTTCTCCCCATCTTCATCTATTTAAATCTCCAGAAATTACTGTAAATCTTTAAAAATAGAGAAAAATCAAGGCAAAATCCATTTGAGTTATACTTTTTTTATTACCTTTTTACTATCATTTTCAATATCAAATCACTACACTTAAATTACAAATTTAATAGTAAAGTAATTTTTGAGAATATAAAATTTGTCTTCGTCCTTTTATAAATATATTTTTAATTTTGAAATGGAATAATCTGTCATTCATTTGTTAGAAGAAAAGGTCTTGGTAATGTAATGGGCCTAATGGCTAAGGAAGTTTTCCTTCCCAAGTTAGGTATCTAAAAATAAGATCCGTTAGTATGAAATTTAATTTTTAATAAGTTAGTCAATTGATCAATAGAATTTTGACATACATAAAATTTTTTCTACGTGTCAACACTCTATTGACCAATTTACCTAAAAATAAACTTCATGCTAATCACTTCCCAAAAAATATATTCAACTTTTATTAATTTCTGTAAGAAGAATTCATACCAAGTTCCTGTGTCGGAACCTTCCAGGAAATAATTGATTTAATTTCTAAGAATTTATAGATGATTTTTAATTAGTGGCAATTTTTTTTACATGAATTATTGAATTACTAGCATTACACGACGCAAGATTTTTGTTGTATAATTAATAGCTGCCCGAGCAATTGTATTAAAAATCCTAGTTTCCTTTTAAATATTCCATAAATAATATAAATTAATAATAATAATAAAAATTAATATTAAGTAATTAAGATGATCTTCATAAGTAAACTATTTCTTCTAAACTTATATTATCTAACTAAAAATAAAATTTATAATAAAAAAAAGTTCCTTCTCGTTCCTAAACTTATATTAACGTACATCAGGAAGGTAACAATCCTTATGCAAACAACAACACCGACCAAATGATAAACGACGGAATGTTTAGGGACTTTCTGCAATTCATGCAACATCAGGCGAGAGAGACTGCTGTTCAAAATGCAGGTGAAAACACTGTCAACTCTCGGACGGTCACCGCTAAACAGTTTAAGGAGCTGGAACCACTGGAGTTTTTTGGAGAGCCAAAACCACTTAAGGCGGAAACGTGAATAAAGCAGATCAACAAGATATTTGATATCTTGGGATGCTCCGAGGAGTAAAAGGTTCCCTTTGCCACCTTCATATTGCGAGCAGAGGCAGATTACTGGTGGAAATCTGTAAAGCGTACTCAACCTGCCGCACTGAAAATGTTTTAGGAGAAGTTTCAAGAACTGTTCAACGACAAGTACTTTCCTGAAAGTATTCGTCACATGAAAGAGGTAGAGTTCATTAAACTGGAACAGAACAATATGACCGTATCACAGTACGAAGCTAAGTTTGCCGAGTTGTCCCAGTTTACGTTCCACTTAATTGATAATGAGGAGAGAATGAAGCGGATGTTTCTAAGAGATTTGAAACCCGAGATACGTCAATACTTAATTTCTCACAAACTGTGTTTGTATTCAGTTGTTGTAAATAGGGCTCAGTTATTGGAGCGCGATAACGAGTCAACTCAACCAAGAGAAAACAGCCGGCAAAATGATAATATCAGTGGTAGCAATCATCGAAGCGGTAGCAACAAACGTGGAGGGAATCAACATACCAGAAATGGTAACCACTTCAGTGGTAATCATGGCCAAGACAGTAAAAATAGACATTTCAAGAAAAGGAGATTTAACAATGATAGAAAGACGTCAGCACCAGCACCCGTTGTTAAGGAAGGAGAACGACCACCTATCATATGCTTCAAATTCGGAGGGGAGGGACACATCAGTCCAAACTGCACGATGCAGTCCAAAGCATGTTACAATTGTGGAAGAGAAGGTCACCTAGCCCGATTTTGTCGTGTACCAAAGTCAAGTCCAGCTGGGACGGAGGCACCAAAGGCCGTCCCAGAAAAGTCAAAACCAGTAGTTCAAGGGAGAGCGTTTGTCGTGACCTCCCAAAAAATAAGGAACCCGAACGAGGTCATCACGGGTAAGCTTATCATAAACTCTAGTGAAGTATATACCTTATTTGATACCGGTTCTACCTATTCTTTTATTTCTCCTACTTGCTTTCAACGTTTAAATTTGACTCCGGAGAAATTAGACTTTGACTTATCTGTTGAAACTCCGTTGGGAGAAACCGTTATTACATCTAATGTTTATAAGTCTTGTTTGGTTCAAATTGGTACCCTAACATTACCTGTCAATCTTATTTCATTGAAAATACTTGCATTTGACGTAATTCTAGGGATTGATTGGTTAACTACTCATCATGTAAAAATTATTGTTTTCGTAAGGTTATTAGCTTTCATATTCCTAATCAACCTATTATGCGAATTCAAGCGACCAAACCATTAAAATCAATCACTGTCATCTCAAGCCATAAAGTTTTTTGTTTATTGAAAAACGGATGTCAAGCTTTCTTAGCTCATGTCACGGATTTAAACAAAAATACGTCGGTTTTGAATGATATTTCTATTGTTAATAAATTTCCTGACGTATTCCCTGAAGAACTTCTTGGCCTACCCCCAGAGCGTGAAATTGAATTTTGTATCGACCTTGAACACGGTACAAAATCCATTTCCAAAGTCCCATATCGAATGGCTCCTATTGAACTTCAGGAGTTCTTCCAACTGTAGGAATTGTTAGACATCGGTTTCATTCGTCCTAGTACTTCTCCTTGGGGTGCTCCTATTCTATTCGTGAAGAAGAAAGATGGATGTATGCGACTTTGTATTGATTATCGGGAGTTGAATCATGTCACCATCAAAAATAGGTACTCATTGCCACGTATTGATGACTTGTTTGACCAGTTGTAAGGCGCCAAATTCTTTTTAAAGATTGATCTTCGTTCCGGATATCATCAGTTAAAGATTAGAACCGATGACATTCCAAAGACGGCTTTCAGAACTCGGTACGGACATTATAAATTTTTACTCATATCTTTTGGATTGACTAATGCTCCTGCTGCCTTTGTGGATATGATGAAATGAGTATTCAAGGAATATTTAGATCACTTTGTAGTCGTCTTTATTGATGACATCCTCATATATTTCAAAAGTCGTGAAGATCATGAGCAACACTTGAGGCTGATACTCCAAAAGTTTTGTGAAAATAATCTTTATGCCAAGTTCAAGAAATACGAGTTCTGGCTTGAGGAAGTAGCATTCCTTGGACACGTAGTATCAAGTCGTGGAATATATGTTGACCCGGCAAAGATTGAAGTTATTCAAAGTTGGGAGCAATCTAAATCGGTGACCGAAGTACGTAGCTTTCTCGGCTTAGCTGGTTATTATCGAAGATTCGTAGAAGGGTTTCCTCGAATCGCTACTCCATTAACTCAGCTGACTCGAAAATATACAAAATTCGGTTGGAGCGAGGAATGTGATAAGAGTTTTCAAGAACTCAAGAGGAGACTCATTTCAGGACCTATTTTGACAATACCATCTGGTTTAGAGAGATTTGTCATCTACAGTGATGCTTCGAGCAATGGGTTAGGATGTGTTCTCATGCAACATGGGAAAGTCATAGCCTATGCCTCTCGACAACTCAAAGAATATTAGAGGAATTATCCTACTCATGATCTAGTGTTGGCAGCAGTCGTTTTTGCACTAAAGATCTGGAGGAATTACCTGTATAGAGAGAAGGTGGAGATCTATACGGATCATAAAATTCTCAAATATTTTTCACTTAAAAGGAACTCAACATGCGGCAACGATGTTGGCTTGAACTGTTAAAGGATTATGATCATACCATTCAATACCATCCTGGAAAAGCGAACGTAGCAGCTGACGCATTGAGTAGAAGATCATATGCGGGTACGAGTGCGATATTATCAATGTAAAGGCCCATTTTGTATGACTTACAAAGGATAGAGATAGAGTTAAAGACTTCAGCGACCCACGTGATGATGGCCAATACACGAGTAGAACCGTCTTTAATCGATAAAGTTAAAGCTGCTCAAGCTATAGACCTGGAGCTGATGCGTATGAGAAAGAAAGTGCAAGAAGGTGCTATGCCGGAATCAAGGATCGATGAAGAAGGAATACTTCGAGTCAACTCCAGACTTTGTGTTCCTTACGATTTTTACTTGAAGTATAAAATCATGATGGAAGCGCACAACACATCGTTTGCAATCCATCCTAGGAGTACCAAAATGTATCATGATCTTCGACATACATTTTGGTGGAGCAATATGAAGAGAGAGATCGCGGAGTTTATCTCAAGGTGTTTAACTTGTCAACGTGTCAAGGCAGAGCATCAAGTGCCAAAAGGTCCATTGCAACCACTTGAAATTCTAGAATGGAAGTGGAAGCACATTGTGACAACCCCAAAATAGGTCCATTTCACCCAACCTATTCTGAGTCGCCAAATACATGGTACAGAAAATAACTATAACTTTATTACAATAATTGTCGTACAAAATACAACAACACATATGCTGTGAGTTTGGATACAAATATATACCAACTATAACTTGTGTCCCAACCGTAATGTGACAAATGTCCCATCAGTGGACAGCACCTCACAGTGATACCTACATAAAGGTATAGTCAAAAATTATTTTAGAAATTAGAATATTTGGGAAGTGCTCAAGAAAACCTTCGTACATGGGAGGTCATGCGTCTAGGTTATGATAAATATCATATGTCCACAGAATTATCCTTGGTTGACCCAATAGACCCCAAAGAAAAGCGAGAAGATTACTATCATATTCTTTCCAATGGTAAGTCTTTTCTTGACATATCATTATCTCCACTGTCTCTAATTGAGAATTATACTTCAAACAAACACCAAGATTATATAGGTAGTGCTCGTAGATATACTCAACAAGTGGATGTACACAACCGTGTCTTATGATGACACGAGGTTGTATGTCATAAGATATCATGTATGATAGTGACAAAACACCCTTCCAACATTGGGTTCGCCTCACCCTATTTGATTCACCAAATATAACTACTAAATGATGACCACCGTTCTATTCCCCTGTTACCCCCGCTCGACCCAGCTACACTCTTATTACCTGAAAGGAATTGTAAAACAGAAGGGTGAGCACAACTAGCCCAGTAAAGAATATCATGACTAAAGATAAATAAATTATCAATAGCTTTCAACAGTAATAAATCAGAGATTTAGAATATATGGTAGATGATAAAAAATTTCAACCATAGTTACAGCGGAATGAGCAATCCATTAGAAAAGTCAAATAGACCATAAAGTCTATTATCTTTTCCATGTTAAAAATCCAACAATAATTTATCCATGTAACATCAATCAATAGTTCTAGTCCACAATCATATGAATAACTCATAATCATAATTGTGATTCTAAATTCCTCTTCGCACCCAGGATGAAGATAATTTTCATCACATGTCTTTACCTAAAACATCAAAGATCATGGTTATACCAAATCACAGTTCATGTTCATAATCATACTAATAACTTCATCTTTGCACTACGGGCCAAAGATATTCGTCACCAGTTCATCTTTACACTACTGGCCAAAGATATTCAACAATAGGTCATCTTTGCACTACGGGCCAAAGATATTTATCAACAATTCATCTTTGCACTACAGGCCAAAGATATTCCTCAACAGTTCATATTTACACTACAGGCCAAATATATTCATCAACCGTTCATATTTGCACTATAGGCCAAATATATTAATATCTCAAAGAAATATATAATCATTTCAGAATTTATATAAACAATAATTATAACCATGTTGATCATTTCACCTTTGCACTTAAGCTAAAGATATTCAATTATAAATTCAATGGTCATGATCATACCAGTCAACAATTAAACTTTACACTACTGGCCAAAGGGAACCCATAGTCATGATCATACCAAAAATTTACCCATCTTTACACTCAAGTCAAATCGAAATATCATCATTAGGGTTATAAAAATGTTATATATAATAGTAAAATCAATATAATCAAAACATCTAGATTTAATCTCAAGAGTAATATTCATAAATCAACTATAATTTGGTTAGAAAAAAAAATAATTTTGTCATGAATAGTAACTCGTGAATAGTAACCCATGAATAGTAACTTCATGAATAGTAACTCATGAATAGTAAATCCGACACAAAAAGGTAAAAATTTCACAATAAAATCCATACCAATATTTCGGTATAATGATATTGAAATAACATTTCTTAAACTTATAAATAATTTATTTTAATTGTTTACACTTCACTAAATAATGCATTTAATCATCCTAAAATTCTAAACTCATAAGATTTCATCACCAATAACCAAAACTCTCATCAAAAATCTGCATATACCTCATATAGGATTCTTAAGTCATAAAATCCTATTTTTCAATTTTCTTACTTCACATAACATATTTAATTCATTTACTCATAACTAGTCCATTTTCATGAAAAATACCAAATCAGTACAAACAAATTTTCTTTTATGAGATTTAGTAGAATATATTCTCATATTGAACATATATTTTTCTCAGAATTTTTAAAAATTATTTACTATTTTTCATATGGCCAAAACAGCCGAATATTTAGATATTTATTAAAAATTGTACTTTTATCCAAAAATTCCAAAATTTACAGAGTATACTTCTATCATATACATGTACTCTCAATAAAAATTTCACCAATTTTGGAGTTAACCACAAGGAGTTATAAGCGGTTACTTTTAAAATAGTTTTTTCTCATAAAATTCACAACTCTTAATCTATACATCCAAAAATCGCCATTTTTGAACACAATTAAGAAAACTCATCAAATTATCATTTCAAATTTTTCCAAAATTTTTGAAGGTCAGAAAAATTACAAAACTGAAAAATATAACAACCCTTAAAATCCCTTACTATCCCTTACCTCAAAAAAACAGTACTTCTGACTTGAATATCGGATATAACGCTGAACGAATTTACGCCGTATAGCAATACTCAAGTTATCTAAATACTCACAAAAATATGCTTGATAGTATAGGGAGAGAAAACTTATGTTTCTGGTGTGATTTTTAATTCTAACTTAGCCATCTGTTTATAGAAAAATATTAGCACGCCGAAGCAGACTTGACCTGCTACCTAATAGTTTTACCTGCTACTATTGCCACCCACCACATTTGAAATAAAATTCAACACATTTTTTTACCAACCACAAGTGGGGCCCACTCAATTCTAGAATTTTTCACCAAAATTATTTATAAATCTAATTTCTGAATCAGTCACCTCTTAAAATTTATAACAAATTATATGTTCATTTTTAACGGTTCAAAATTTTTGGACATATACTTAACTTATATATGTATAACATATCCAAAAATCACAACGATCCAACAGTCGGATTAAAAAATATAACTCACGCAATATAGCTCAAGAACACTGGTTTGATCTAATAATACCTCCAATCCGACAAAATACTAATAAAATACCTCAACATTAATTCCTTCATTTATAACCACATAAATAAATCCATCATTTATATCCACATCAAATAAATATTTTATTATCATATAGATCAATAATTAATTATTCACAAATAATATTATAGAATCACAATAATGATAACCAGGCAGTTCGCAGGAAAGAGGGAGCTTTCCGATAAGAATTTCTCCTTACTGGCGCGCAATTAGGTGACCAAACCTCTCCTTGACAGAACTTTTTAGACATTACCAATAATGCTATCTAATAATATTATTCAAATAATATAAATTATTGATCTGATAATGGAGATACTGTGCAGTGACAATTATTGATTCAATAAAATAAAATATTGAACAGAAATTACTGTAACAATTATTGACTAGTGCCTTCTCACGTAAGAATCAATAATTGAAAAAAATACTGTGCAATACATTGTGCTACTGTGCAACTACACGTATTACTGTATTTTAACCACCAGGTATTCTAACAGTGTTAACGGTAACGATTACGTCGTTATTTATAAAAATTCAAATTTGTCGTTTTCTTTATCCGACAGTTATTCTGTTATGGGGCCCACAAATGGCTGCGTCGTCGTACGAATATTCTCCAACAGAAAGAATATTCCACGACCAAACGAATATTCCGCGACAATAATGAATATTTTATAACCACTTGCTTATTTTAAAAAATTTGCACATTTCACCCAAAACCAAAGTATTATATCAAATTAACACCATATTATTCACAATAATAAATAGAGGAAATTCGATTATATTTATTAAAAAGTTGGGGTCTTACACATATTACCATAGATTTCGTTACTGGTCTTCCTAAGGTTTCTCAAGGCATAAATGTAATTTGGGTTATTGTTGATTGATTGACCAAGTCTACTTATTTCATGCCTATACGAGAAACTTATACACTTGAACGTCTTACTCGTATGTACATAAATCAGATTGTAAGATTGCATGGTATGCTAGTATCCATAGTTTCTGATCGGGACCCAAGATTCACTTTAAGATTTTGGGTTAGTTTGCAAAAAGCTATGGGCACGGATTTACGATTTAGTTCGGCATATCATCCTCAAACTGACGGGCAGTCGGAAAGGACTATTCAAACTCTTGAAAATTTATTAATACTCTGTGTCCTTGACTTCAAAGGAAGTTGGGATAAGTTCTTACCATTGGTGGAGTTTTCCTACAACAATAGTTATCAAGCAAGTATTGGCATGACTCCATTTGAGGCGTTGTATGGACGCAAGTATCGTTCTCCAGTATGCTGGGATGAGATGGGTGAAGCAACGTTGTTGGGATCGGAGTTGGTACGTATGACTACGAAAAAGATTCAAATGATCCGACAACGTATAAAAACCTCACAAGATCGATAAAAGAGTTATGCTGATGTAAGACCCCAACTTATTAATGAATAAAATCAAATTTTCTCTAAATATTATTGTGAATAATAAGGGGTTAATTTGATATAATACTTTGGTTATGGGTGAAATGTGCAAATTTTGCAAAATAAGCAAGTGGTTATAAAATATTTATTTTTGGTCGGTGAATATTCGGTTGGTCGTGGAATATTCTTGTTGTCGGGGAATATTCGTACGACGACGCAGCCTTGTGTGGGCCCCATAACGGAAAGCGATTGGATGAAAAAAACGACAAGTATAAGTTGTTTATAAATAACGGCGTAGTTGTTACCGTTAATACTGTTGGAATACCCGGTGGTTAAATACAGTAGCACACGGTATTGCACCAATTATTGATTCTTACGTAAGAAGGCACTACTCAATAATTGTTACAGTAGTTATTATTCAATATTTTATTTTATTGATTCAATAATTGCTGCGTTGATATTTTATATTATTGTTGTTTCAATAATTGTTGCTGCACAGTATTTTCATTTATCAGATCAATAATTCATATTATTTGAATAATATTATTAGATAACAGTATTGACAATGTCTAGAAAGTTCTGTCTAAGGAGAGGTTTGGTCATCTAATTGCGCGCCAGTAAGGAGAAATCCTTATTGGAAAGCCCCCTCTTTCCTGGGAACGGCCTGGTTGTCATAAATGTGATTCTGTAATATTATTTGTGAATAATTAATTATTGATTCATATGATAAGGAAATATTTATTTTATGTGGATATAAATGAGGAATATATTTTTGTGGTTAAAAATGAAGGAGTTAATGTTGAGGTTTTTGTCAGTATTTTTGTCGGAATGGAGGTATTAAGATTTTTGAGACAGTTTGCGGGGGTTATAATTTTTAATCCGACAGTTGGATCGTGGTAATTTTTGGATATGTTATACATATATAAGTTGAGTATATGTCCACAAATTTTGAACCGTTAAAAATGAACGTATGATTTATTACGAATTTTACAAGATGACTGGTTCAGAAATTGTTGAATTTTCGGAGTTTATCATTTTGGTGGAAAATTCTAGAATTAGTGGGCCTCACTTGTGGTTGGTGAAGAAATGTGCTGAATTATATTTCAAATGTGGTGGGTGAGAATAGTAGTAGGTAAAGCCATCAGGTTGCAGGTCAAACCTACCAAAATTTTCCTATAAATAGAGGGCTAAGTTAGAATTGAAAATCACACCAGAAACAAGTTTTCTCTCTTTCTCTCTCTAGATTATTGAGTATATTTTGTGAGTATTTAGATACTTTGAGAGTTTCTATTCATCAGAGCAAGTTTCTTTCAGCCTTATACCGGTATTCCGACCAGAAGTATTGATATTTTGAGGTAAGGGATATTATTTTCTTCTTAAATGATATTATTTTCTTCAATATCATTATGCTGAAATATTGATATGAGTTTTTATCAAATTTAGAACTTTTTGTGTCGGGGGTTACTATTCACGTATACGGCACTATTCACGTATACGGTACTATTCACGAATACGGCACTATTCATCGAAAAATAAAATTTTCCCTTTTTGTCCAAGATGTCTATTATGGTTACTATCTTTGATTGTATCAATATTTTGATCTTTATTTTTAAATTCTGCTTCACAATTGATTATTATGAAGTATTATTGATCTTGGATAAACTGTTATACGAATCCCTAATATTTGTCCTTCTGTCTCACTGGATTTGTTCTCTTTAAGATATTTTTCATCATCCTCAGTCCTAAATGATGATATTACTGAATATCTTTGGCCTGTAGTGCAAAGATGTATAATTACTTGATGAATATCTTTGGCCTGTAGTGCAAAGATGAACAGGTGTTGAGATGAACATGACCGACTGATGATACAAATGAATATCTTTGGCCTGTAGTGCAAAGATGAATATTTGGTTAAAGATGATTATTAATTGATGTTACAGGGATAAAATATTGATGATGGACTTTTAAATCTTAGAAGATAGTAGAATTCTTTCTCTACTTGACTCTTCTAATGGTTTGCTGTTTCCGCTGCAGTTGTTGATCTAAAACTTGTTGTCGATTATATTTTATCAGATTTTTCCCTGTTGAAGACTAACGATAATTTGTTGTATATTATCTTAGTCATAATATTCTTTACTGGGCTAGTTGAGCTCACTCTTTTCCTTTTTGTTCCATTTTTTTTCTCAGGAGATGAGAACATAGCAGGATCTAGTCGGGGTATGGAGTGATGGTTCTAGAAAGATGTTTTAGCAGTCCTCACTATTTCTGTAAAATAGTGTTTGAATAATTGTAATGAGAATTTATTTGAGTGTGGATATTGTCTAGAAGACAATATTTGTATTTAAACTCACAGTATGTGTTGTCGTATTTTGCACGACAATTGTATAATAAAGTTGTAGTTATTTTCTGTACCATGTATTTGGTGACTCAGAATGGGTTGGATGGATTGGACCTATTTTGGGGGCGTCACAGCTGATCTTCATCGGAAAGACGTGGAATTCAATGTTGGTGATCATGTGTGGTTACGTGTGGCTCCATGAAAAGGAGTTACGAGATTTAGAAAGAGAGAAAAGCTCAATCCTCGATTCATTGGCCCATTTTTAATCCTCGATTGAGTAGGAACTGTGGCCTATAGACCCGCTTTACCGCCAACTATGTCTCGTGTTCATAATATTTTTTACATATCCATGTTACGTAAATATGTGGAAGACCCGAACCACATTATTGAGTTAGAACAGGACGAAATAGCGGAAGATTTAACGTATGAAGAGGTTCCTGTTAAAATCTTTGATAAGAAGGAACATATTCTACGCTCCAAGGTTATACATCAAGTCAAAGTTTTGTGGAGAAACCACGATGTTGAGGAAATGACCTGGGAGTTAGAATCTAAAATGAAATCAAAGTATCCTTACCTCTTCGTCATACCAGGTATGTATCCTAATTTTGAGGACAAAATTTCATAAGAAATGGAGATTGTAAGACCCCAACTTTTATGAATAAAGATGAATTTTCTATAAATATCATTTTTGAATATTTTGAAATGAATTTGATATAATGTTATAGTTGTGAGTAATATTTATAAATTTTATAAAGTACGCAAGTGGTTATATTATATTCAATTGGTCGGGGAATATTCGTTTTAACAGAAAATATTCGTACGACGACACAATCATTGGTGGACCCCATAACAAAATTATTGTCGGAATGAGAAAACGATAAAAATATCTTTTTATGAAAATAACGGCGGATGTTTTACCGTTAACTGTTGAAATACCCGGTGTTAAAAGTACAGTAATACGCGTGGTTGCATAGTAGCACACGGTATTGATTATTGATGCTTACGTGAGAAGTCACTCAATTTTGCTCAATTATTGCTACAGTAATTGCTGCATAGTATCTCACGTTATTTGATTCAATTATTGTCGATATTTTATATATTATTAAATCAATAATTGAGATGACAAGTTATTCATATTATTATTTACAAAATTAACAATGTCTAGAAAGTTCTGTCGAGGAGAGGTTTGGTCACCTAATTGTGCGCCAATAGGGAGAAATCCTTATTAGAAAGCCCCCTCTTTCCTAGGAACGATCTGGATGTTAATATTGCGAGTTATAATAATATGAATAAACGCTAAGGAGATTTTTGTGAAGTATTTGTTGAATCCCCATTTACCCATTTTTTCAAAATAATCAGTAAAAAGTTATTCGGTATATTTTATATATATATATATATATATATATATAATAAAATGTGGGGCCCACATGTGATGATGACACATGGTGGGGCCCACATGTGGAGGGCTTTTGGTGGAGGAAAATGTTGAATGTTCACGGGTGGGTGAAATTTTTCTTTTAAGCATGTGTTATATAAAGATGTATATATATATATATATATATATATATATATATATATATATATATATATATATATATATATATTATTTGTTTATTTTGTTTTATTATGAAATTCAAGCGTCAAATGTTAGCCAGTGAATTGGGAAAATAATTCGTCCGAAAAAAAAAACTATTACGTCCGTGATCGATTATTCAAATAGTGCACAGTCATTCTCCATTAAATAGGATGCTTAGTTAGAATTGAAAATCACACCAAAATCAGAGAATTCTTCTTCTATAATATTGAGCGTATTTCTTTCGAGTTTTAGAAAGCTTTGAGCGTAAAAAATAGTGCAAGTTTTCTTCAAGAATATCCCCGCTATAACAGTTGGAATACTCTTCTTTTCAAGGTAAGAGATGGTATTTTTGTTCAATATTCGTTTGAAATAATATTTTTTTCCATACTCTGTTGTATGTAAGTAATATTATTTCGTTTCAGATTTCGAATTCTATACTCGTTTTGTTAAAGTTTTGACTTTTAAACTCCACGAAATTAGTAGAATATCCTTGATATTTGCGTTTCATCCAGTATTTTTTCATTGAAATATTATTCTGAGCATTCTTGATAAGTTTTAATTTTTTCATACCGGAGTACTATTCACGGGGTTACTATTCCTGAATTAATATTCATGGGGTACTATTCACTCCAGTACTATTCACCCGGAGTACTATTCGTGATAAAAATTGATTCGTTTTCGGTTCAAATTATTTTTGGTACAATAATTTTACTCCACAAAGCAGTATCACGTTGACAATTTGGACGTTATTAATTTCTAGATAAATTAAATTATAAATCTTTAAAAATTTATCCTTGAACTTGTTTTATTGAATTCTTATATCATTGTCATCATCCTCATGTTTATATTATGTTGAAAGTCATCTATGGCCTGTAGTGCATAGATGGACTTGGTATGATTATGACTAGGGATTATTTGGTATAACCATGACTGTAATGTTACAAATAATGTGGTAAAAGTCCTCATTGGCCCGTAGTGCATTGATAGACAGTTGTTGGCATGATCATGATCATTGATGGAAATACGAATATCCTTGGCCCGTAGTGCACAGATAGTTGTGGTCGTGATACTAATAAATATCCTTGTACGTAGTGCAGGGATGATGTGGATTAATTTTTTTGCTGAGTCTCAGCGATAAAAGTGATGAAAAACCTTTAAAATCATAGAAAATAGTAGATTTTATACTCTACTTGACTCTTCTAATGGATTGCTTATTCCATTGCAGTTAAACTTGATGGCTATTATATTTTATCAGTTTAACACTGTTGAAGGCTAACGATAATTTATTGTGCATTATCTTAGTCATAATATTTCTTACTGGGCTAGTTGAGCTCACCATATTCTTTCATTGTTCTCTTCAAGAAATGAGAATATAGCTAAAACTAGTCGGGGAACGGAGTGACGGTCCAGATGTTTGCATTAGCAGTCCTCATTATTCTGTGATTTAAGTGATAATAAATGTATTGAGGACTTATTTTGAGTTTGAATACTGTCTAGAAGACAATATTTGTATTAAAACTCACAGCTCATGTTGTATATTTAAGTTTATATTTGTATTCTGTACCATGTATTTGGCGACTCAGAATGGGTGATGTATACCTATTTTGGGGGCGTCACAATTGGTATCAAAGCTTAGGGATATGATCCCTGGCTAAAATTTGAGACTAGAACTAGGGGTGGGAGACGGGAAAATCCTTCGCTAGTATGACCTACCTAATTTATTTTGTGACGCCCCCAAAATAGGTATACATCACCCATTATGAGTAGCCAAATACTTGGTACAGAAACAACTACAACTTCATTAACACAATTGTTGTGTAAAATACAACAACCCAATACTGTGAGTTTAAATATAAATATTGTCTTCTAGACAATATCCACACTCAAATAAGTCCTCATTACAATTATTGATATACTATTTTACAAAATAGTGAGGACTACTAACACAACTGACTGGAAATATCACTACACACCCCGACTAGTTCCCGCTATATTCTCGCCTCCTGAGAAAAATGGAACAAAAAGGAAATGGTGAGCTCAACTAGCTCAGTAAATAATATTATGACTAAGATAATATACAACAGATTATCATTATTTTTCAACAGGAAAAAATCTGATAGAATATAATACACAACAAATTTTAGATCAACAACTGCAGCGGAAACAACAATCCATTAGAAGAGTCAAGTAGAGACTGAATTCTACTATCTTCTAAGATTTAAAAGTCCATCATCAATATTTTATCCATGTAACATCAATCAATAAACATCTTGAATCAAATATTTATCTTTGCACTACAGGCCAAAGATATTCATTTGTATCACAAGTTGGTCATGTTCATCTCAATACCTGTTCATCTTTGCACTACGGGCCAAAGATATTCATCAGGTAATCATTAATCTTTGCACTACAGGCCAAAGATATTCAGTAATATCATCATTTAGGACTCAAAATGATGACAAATATCTTAAAGAAAATAAATTCAGTGAGATAAAAGAACAAATATTAGGGATTCGTATTACAGTTTATCCAAGTTCAATAATACTTCATAATAACCAATTGTGAAACAGAATTCAAAAATAAAAATCAAAACATAGATACAATCAAAGATAGTAACCATAATAGACATCTTGGACAAAAAAAGAAAATTTCATTTTTTGGTGAATAGTGTCGTAGTTGTGAATAGTGCCGTATACGTGAATAGTAACCCCGACACAAAAAGTTTTAAATTTGATAAAAAGTTCATACCAATATTTCGGCATAATGATATTGAAAGAAATAATATCATTTACGAAGAAAATAACATCCCTTACCTCAAACGAACAGTACTTCTGATCAGAATATTGTATATGAGGCTGAATGAAACTTGTTCTGAATAACAACTCTCAAAGTATCAAAATACTCACAAAATACGCTCGATAATATACAGAGAGAAAGATAGAAAACTTATGAATTCTGGTGTGATTTTCAATTCTAACTTAGCCCTCTATTTATAGGAAAATGTTAGCACGCCGAAGCAGACTTGACCTACAACCTGATGGCTTTACCTGCTACTATTCACAACCACCACATTTGAATAAAAATTCTAGCACATTTCTCACCAACCAAAAGTGGGGCCCACTCAATTCTAGAATTTTCTACCAAAATTATTTATAAACCTAATTTTCGAATCATTCACCTCTTAAAATTCATAATAAATTATACGTTCATTTTTAACGGTTCAAAATTTATGGACATATACTCAACTTATATATGAATAACATATCCAAAAATCACAACGATCCAACGGTCGGATTAAAAATTATAACTCACGCAATATATCTCAAGAACAGTGATTTAATTTTTAATACCTTCAATCCGACAAAAACACCTCAACATTAATTCATTCACATAAAATAAATATATCCATCAATTATATCCACATAAAATAAATATTTCTTTATCATATAAATTAATAATTAATTATTCATAAATAATATTACAGAATCACAATTATGACAACCAGGCCGTTCCTAGGAAAGAGGGGGCTTTTCAATAAGGATTTCTCCTTACTTGCGTGCAATTAGATGACCAAACTTCTCCTTAGACAGAACTTTCTAGACATTGCCAATAATACTATCTAATAATATTATTCAAATAATATGAATTATTGATCTGTTAATGAAAAATACTGTGCAGCAACAATTATTGAAACAACAATAATATAAAATATCAACGCAGCAATTATTGAATCAATAAAATAAAATATTGAACAGTAACTACTGTAACAATTATTGAGTAGTGTCTTCTTACGTAAGAATCAATAATTGGTGCAATACCGTGTGCTACTATATTTTAACCACCGGGTATTCTAATAGTATTAACGGTAACTGTGAGACCTCAGATTTTATGAATAAATATTTAATTTTCTCAAAATATTTTTTTTAATATTATGGTGTGGATTTGAGATAATGTTATAGTTGTGGGTAGTATTTATAAATTTTACAAAGTATGCAAGTTGTCATATTATATTCGATTGGTCAGGAAATATTCTTTATGTCGGGAAATATTCGTACGATGGCACAATCATTGGTGGACCCCACAACGGAATTACTGTCGGATTGAGAAAACGACAAAAATATTTTATAAAAATAACGGCGGAAGTTTTACCGTTAACTGTTGAAACACCCGGTGTTAAAAGTACAGTAATATGCGTGGTTGCATAGTAGCACACGGTATTGATTATTGATGCTTATGTGAGAAGTCACTCAGTATTGTTCAATCGGGTATTCGGGACACTTTTTGTGTCGAAGTACTATTCACGAGTTACTATTCATGAGTTACTATTCACGGATTACAATTCACCTAAATTACTATTCATCCGAATATTATTCACTCGGGTATTTGGGGTACTTTTCGTATCGGAGTACTATTCACGAGTTATTATTTATGAGTTACTATTCACAAGTTACTATTCACGGGTTACTATTCACCTAAATTACTATTCACTCTAGTATTGTTCACTCGGGTATTTGGGACACTTTTCGTGTCAGAGTACTATTCACGAGTTACTATTCATGAGTTATAATATTAATGATGAATGTTGTTCGGAGTTGAATTTGGAGACGCAGACGTGATATTTGAGTCCGGAACGTCGAAATTAGTAAAAATAGTCTATAAACACAAAATTTTCTGAAATTCACTATTTGGTCAACAAGTCAACAGTTGACTTTTTCGGAAAAAGTCAAACTTCAAAATTTCAAAATTTATATTTTTGATAAAAATGGTTTCATTATATTAGAATTGTTTGTGTTAGTGAAAATCGACATTTATTTCGATAATAATTGATATCTGGAAGTTATATTGACCAATCGGGTATTTAACCGGATAAATGAGCAATTGATTGCTATTATTTCACATGATTATAACTATTTGTTCACATGTTATACTATTGACTCACATTCTTGTTACTATTAGGGGAGTTGGTACAAGATTGATAATACTTGCATGACTAAGTTAAAAATGGAGGTATAGAGGGAGGCACTATATTGTAATTAATTTTTCACATGTTTAGAACTATTGAGTCACATGATTTTACTATTGATTCACATGATTTACTATTAGGGGAGTTGGTGCAAGTTTGATAATACTTGGATGATTGAATTAAAAATGAAAGAAAAGTTGGAGGTATTGTACTATAATATTTCGAGCCCCAAAACGTGCAATTATCGAAACTATATTTTCCTATAAATAGAAGCTCACTCTTCCTTCATTTTTCACCAATTCACTAAAGCTTTAGAGCCATTATTATAGAGAGAAGCTATAGAGAGAAGATCTATAGAAGAAGAGAAGTCTGCTCCCTCACCACTCCTATATCCAGTTTCTTTCAAAGGTAGGGAATATTATTTCTTTCTTTCATCTTCATGAAGAGAACTTCTGTTGTTCCATTCTTTGTTATTATGTTGGAATAACCTGTTTATGCGAAGTACCGCATACTTGGTGAAATTCTTCTATTATTCAATTCCTTATTATTCTGCTGGAACATCCTGTCTGTGCGTTCTACGCCGGACCTGGTTCCATTATTTATTATTCTGTTAGAACATCCTGTCTGTGCGTTCTACGCTGGACCTGGTTCCGTCTTTACTATTCTGTTGGAATATCCTGTCTGTCCGGCGTAGATCCTGTCTGTGCGTTCTACGCCGGACCTTGTTCCGTCTTTACTATTTTGTTGGAATATCCTGTCTGTGCGTTCTACGCCGGACCTAGTTCCGTCTTTACTATTCTGTTGGAATATCCTGTCTGTGCGATTTACGCCGGACCTGGTTCCGTTATTTATTATTCTGTTGGAATAACCTGCCTATGCGGTCTATCGCATGCCTGGTGATTTCTTTTGTTATTTCATTCCTTATTATACTCAGTTGGTTAAAGTTTTGACTTCTATACTCCATGAAATTAGTGGAATATCCTTTATATTTTCGCTTCATCCAGTATCTTTTCATGGAAATATTCTTCTGAGCATTCTTGAATTTTACTCCACAAAGCAGTATCATGTTGACAATTTGAACGTTATCAGTTCCTGGATAAATTAATTCTTGAACTTATTTTATTGAATTCGTATATCATTGTCATTATCCTCATGATTATATTTTGTTGAAAGTCATCTGTGGCCTGTAGTGCATGGATGGACTTGGTATGATTATGACAAGGGATTATTCGGTGTAATCATGACTGTAATGTTACAAATGATGTGGTAAAAATTCTCATTTGCCGTAGTGCATTGATGAACAGTTTTTGGTATGATTATGGCTATGGATTCTCTTTGGCCGTAGTGCAAAGATGAATTGTTTTATGGCATGATCAGGACCGTTGATGAAAACATGATTATCTTTAGCCGTAGTGCATGGATAATTCGTGGTCGTGATACTAAAGAATATCCTTGGCCTTAGTGCAGGGGTGATTCGATGATGTGGATTATTTATTAAGTTGAGTCCCAGCTATAAAAGTCATGAAAAACCTTTTAAATCATAAAAGATAGTAGATTTTATTTTCTACTTGACTCTTTTAATGGATTGCTTGTTCCGCTGCAGTTAAACTTGATGTCTATTATATTTTATCAGTTTAACATTGTTGGAGACTAATGATAATTTATTCTACATTATCTTAGTCATAATATTTCTTATTGGGCTAGTTGAGCTCACCCTTTTGCTTTCATTGTTCTCTTCAGGAAATGAGAATATAGCTGGGACGAGTCGGGGAACGGAGTGATGGTCTAGAGAATAGCATTAGTAGTCCTCACTATTCTGTGAAATAGTGTGATAATAATTATAATGAGGACTCCTTTTGAGTTTGTATAATCTCTAGTAGACAATATTTGTATTCAAACTCACAGTTTATGTTTTGTCGTATTGTACATGTCAGTTGTATTAGTAAGTTTTATTTGGAATTCTGTACCATGTATCTGGCGACCCAAGATGGGTGACGTATACCTAGTTTTGGGGGCGTCACAGTTGGTATCAAAGCTTAGGGATATGATCCCTGGCTAAGATGTGAGAATAGAACTAGGAGGGGAGAGACGGGGAACTCCTTCGCTAGTATGACCTACCTAAGTTTATTTGGTATTTAATTGGTCTGTCAGAATATAGGAATAATATGTTACATGTCAATTAACCTTTGTTTTGTAACAGTGTTTGGGAATGGCAGCTGAAAATGTTTACAATGGAGTGAATGAGACCGTGGAGACACCTATAATCACCAATCAGGTTAATGTGATTAGAGATATCCATGTGGTGATTAAGGAATTAAAAGTTGCACTTAAGCTAGTCGTAAAGGTAGCAACTGAGAGTGAGGAAGAAGAGGAACCTGAGGTTGATTTATTAGAAGAACTTATTGATCAAAATATAGAATTGCAAAATCGTATTCATGAGTTAGAAGAGCAGGCTGAAGAACGACAGGCGGTCGTAGAACAAAGGGATGCAACAATTCAAAATTGTATTACCCGATGTGCGATGGTTGAACAGAAGCACTATTTGGTAGAGTATATGATATTAAAGCTGGAATCTGAGAATTCAAATGTCAAGGAGCAGCTGAAAGAAGAAATAACTGAACGAGTGAGAATGAAAGATGCATGGGTAAAAGCCGCACGACACGTTGATATTGTGGAAAAGAAGTCCGATATAAGAAAGCTAAAATAGATGATATGTATTTCTCTTTTTCGATAGCAATTAGGAGAATCCAGCATCGAGTTTTGAATTACCCTGACGAGGAATCGAACGAAGTTATCACGGGTTAGTTAATTATAAATTTTTGCGGAGTCTATGCCTTATTAGATACCGGTTCTACCCATTCTTTTATCTCTCTTACTTGCGATCAACGTTTAAATTTGACTCCAGAGAGATTAGACTATGACTTATCGATTGAAACTTCATTAGTAGAAACCTTCATTTCATGTGATATCCAAGTCTTGGATGAGAGCCACAGTTTTTAAATGATATTTCTATTGTTAATAAATCTCCTGACGTATTCTCGAAGGACTTCTTAGCCTACCCCTAGAGCGTGAAATCGAATTTTGTATAGACCCAAGTACAAAACTCATTTCTTAAACCCTCAAATATTTCTTCAACCAAAACGAACGTAACATGCGCCAAAAAAAAGTTGACTCGAGTTGTTGAAGATTACGATCGTACCATTCAATATCATTGTGGAAAAGTGAACGTGGTAGCTGACGCGTTGAGTAGAAAATCGTATGCGGTTACAAGTGTGAATATTCGAATCCACGTGAAGATAACGAATATACGAGTAGAATCGACTTTAATCGATAAAGTTAAAGCCGCTCAAGCTACATACTCAGAGCAGATGAATGAAGAAGGTTCAAGAGGGCGTTATTCTAGAAGCAAGAATCGACGAAAAGGGGAAATCTCAACCCTCGATTTAATTGGCCCATTTGAAATCCTCGATGAAGTAGGAACTGTGGCTTATAGACTCGTTTTACCGCCAAGTATGTTTGTAACGACCCCAAAATAGGTCCATTCCACCCAACCCATTCTGAGTTGTTAAATACATGGTACAAAAAATAACTACAACTTTATTACAACAATTGTCGTGCAAAATACAACAACACATATGCTGTGAGTTTGGATACAAATATATACCAAATGTGACTCATGTTCCAACCGTGGACATCACCTCACAATAACACCTTACAAAAAGGTATAGTCAAAAACTGTTTTAGAAATTAGAATCTTTGGGAAGTGCTCAAGGAAACCTTCGTACATGGGAGGCCACGCATCTAGGTTATGATAGATATCATATGGCCACAAAATTATCCTTGGTTGACCCAATAGACCCCAAAGAAAAACGAGAAGATTACTATCATATTCTTCCCAATGGTGAGTCTTCTCTTGACTTATCATTATCTCCACTGTCTCTAATTGAGAATTATACTTCAAACAAACACCAAGATTATATAGGTAGTGCCCATAGATATACTCAGCAAGTGGATGAGCACAACCCTGTCTTATGATGACACGAGGTTGTATGTCATTAGACATCTTGTATGATAGTGACAAAACACCCTTCCAACGTTGGGTTCGCCTCACCCTATTTTCTTCACCAAATATAACTACTAAATGATGACCACCGTTCTATTCCCTTGTTACCCCCGCTCGACCCAGCTACACTATTATTACCTGAAAGGAATTGTGAAGCAAAAGGGTGAGCACAACTAGCTCAGTAAAGAATATCATGACTAAAGATAATTCAATTATCAATAGCCTTCATCAACAATAAATCAGAGATTTAGAATATATGGTAAATGATAAAAATTTCAACTATAGTTGCAGCGGAACGAGCAATCCATTAGAAGAGTCAAATAGACTATAAAGTCTATTATCTTCTTCATGTTAAAAATCCACCAACAATGTTTTATCCCTGTAACATCAATCAACAATTCTGGTCCACAATCATATGAATAACTCATAATTATAACTGTAGTTCTAAATTCCTCTTCTCATCCAGGACGATAATAATTTTCATCACCTATCTTTACCTGAAACATCAAAGATCATGGTTACACCAAATCACATTTCCTGTTCATAATCATACTAATAACTTCATCTTTGCACTACGTCCAAAGATATTCATTTGTATCACCAGTTGGTCATGTTTATCTCAACATCTGTTCATCTTTGCACTACTGGCCAAAGATATTCAACAACATGTCATCTTTGCACTACGGGCCAAAGATATTCATCAACAATTCATCTTTGCACTACAGGCCAAAGATATTCATCAATATTTCATCTTTGCACTACAGGCCAAAGATATTAATATCTCAAAGAAATATATAATCATTTCAGAATTTATATAAACAATAATTATAACCATGTTGATCAATTCACCTTTGCACTTAAGCTAAAGATATTCACTTATAAATTCAATGGTCATGATCATACCAGTCACAATTCAACTTTGCACTACAGGCCAAAGAGAACCCTAGTCATGATCATACCAATAATCTACCCATCTTTACACTCTAGAGAAATAGAATTTCAACATCAGGGTTATAAAAATGTTATATATGATAATAAAATCAATATAATCAATACATAGTTTTAATCTCAAGAGTAATATTCATAACTCAACTATAATTTGGTTAGAAAAAGAAACCAATTTTTATCGTGAATAGTAACTCGTGAATAGTAACTCATGAATAGTAACTCGTGAATAGTAACTCATAAATAGTAAACTCGACACAAAAAGGTAAAAATTCTACAATAAAATCCATACCAGTATTTCGGTATAATGATATTGAAAGAATAATATTTCTTAAGCTTATAAACAATTTATTTAAATTGTTTACACTTTACTAAATAATGCATTTAATCATTCTAAAATACCAAACTCATAAGATTTTATCACCAATAATCAAAACCCTCATCAAAAATCTGCATATACCTCATATAGGATTCTCAAGCCATAAAATCCTATTTTCTAATTTTCTTACTTCACATAATATATTTAATTCATTTACTCATAACTAGTCTATTTTCATGAAAAATACCAAATCAGTTCCAAAAATATTTTTTTTCAGAGATTTAGCATAATATAGTCCCATATTGAACATATATTTTTCTCATAATTTTTAAAACTCATTTACTATTTTTCATATGGCTAAAACCACCGAATATTTAGACATTTATCAAAAATTATACTTTTGTCCAAAAATTCTGAAATTTACAGAGTATACTTCTATCATACACATATACTCCCAATAAAAATTTCATCAATTTTGGAGTTAACCACAAGGAATTATAAGAGGTTACTTTTAAAATAGTCTTTTCTCATAAAATTCATAACTCTCAAACTATACATCCAAAAATCACCATTTTTGGACACAATCAAGAAAACTCATCAAAATATCATTTTGAATTTTTCCAGAATTTTTGAAGATCAGAAAAATTACGAAACTGAAAATCATAACAACCCTTAAAATCTATTATTATCCCTTACCTCAAAAGAGCAGTACTTCTGATTGGATATCGGATATGATGCTGAAGAAAACTTGCACTAATGAATAGCAATTCACCAAGTATCTAAAAACTCACAAAATATACTTCATAATATAGAGAGAGAAACAGAGAAAACTTATGTTTCTGATGTGATTTTGAATTCTAACTTAGCCCTCTATTTATAGGAAAATTTTCTTAGGTTTGACCTGCAACCTGATGGCTTTACCTGCTACTATTCCCACCCACCACATTTGAAATATAATTCAGCACATTTCTTCACCAACCATAAGTGGGGCCCACTAATTCTAGAATTTTCCACCAAAATGATAAACTCCGAAAATTCAACAATTTCTGAACCAGTCATTTCGTAAAATTCATAATAAAGCATACGTTCATTTTTAACGGTTCAAAATTTGTGGGCATATACTCAACTTATATATGTATAACATATCCAAAAATTACCACGATCCAACGGTCAAATTAAAAATTATAACCCCCGCAAAATATCTCAAAAATCCTGATTTTTAATACCTCCATTCCGACAAAAATACGTATAAAAATCTCAACATTAACACCTTCATTTTTTAACCACAAAAATATATCCCTCATTTATATCCACATAAAATAAATATTTTCTTATCATATGAATCAATAATTAATTATTCACAAATAATATTATTACAGAATCACATTTATGACAACCAGACCGTTCCCAGGAAAGATGGGGCTTTCCAATAAGGATTTCTCCTTACTGGCGCGCAATTAGATGACCAAACCTCTCCTTAGACAGAACTTTCTAGACATTGCCAATAATGCTATCTAATAATACTATTCAAATAATATGAATTATTGATCTGATAATGGAAAATACTGTGCAGCAACAATTATTGAACAACAATAATATAAAATTTCAACGCAGCAATTATTGAATCAATAAAATAAAATATTGAACAGTAATTACTGTAACAATTATTGAGTAGTGCCTTCTTACGTAAGAATCAATAATTTCAAAAATACTATGCAATACCGTGTGCTACTGTGCAATAACGCGTATTACTGTATTTTAACCACCGGGTATTTCAACAGTGTTAACGGTAACAACTACGTCGTTATTTGTAAAAACTCAAATTTGTCGTTTTCTTCACCCGACAGTTATTCTGTTATGGGGCCCACAAATGGCTGCGCCGTCGTACGAATATTCCCCGACAGAAAGAATATTTCACGACCAAACGAATATTCCCCGACAACAATGATTATTTTATAACCACTTGCTTATTTTGAAAAAAAATCATATTTCACTCATAACTTTAAATTTTTATCAATTTAACCATTTACTGAATAGTAATTATAAAAAAAATTGAATACTTTTATTTCATAAAATTCGGGGTCTTACAATGTTGTGTGTTCAGAACTTTTTTTTTTTACGTATCGATGTTACGTAAAAATGTGGACGACCCGAACCACATTATTAATTTAGAATCGGACGAGATAATAGAAGATTTAACGTATGAGGAGATACGTGTTAACATCTTGGATAAGAAATGATCATATTCAACGCTCAAAGGTTATACCTCAAGAGTTCGAAGTCAAGGTATCCTCACATGTTCGGCATACCAGACACATACGTAAATTTCGAGGGCGAAATTTCATAAGGAGGGGAGATTGTGAGACCCCAGATTTTATGAATAAATATTTAATTTTCTCGAAATATTTTTTTTAATATTATGGTGTGGATTTGAGATAATATTATAGTTGTGGGTAGTATTTATAAATTTTGCAAAGTATGTAAATTGTCATATTATATTCGATTGGTCAGGGAATATTCTTTATGTCGGAAAATATTCGTACGATGGCACAATCATTGGTGGACCCCACAACGGAATTATTGTCGGATTGAGAAAACGACAAAAATATTTTATGAAAATAACGGCGGAAGTTTTACCGTTAACTGTTGAAACACCCGGTGTTAAAAGTACAGTAATACGCGTGATTGCATAGTAGCATACGATATTGATTATTGATGCTTATGTGAGAAATCACTCAATATTGTTCAATCGGGTATTCGGGACACTTTTTGTGTCGGAGTACTATTCACGAGTTACTATTCATGAGTTACTATTCACGGATTACAATTCACCTAAATTACTATTCATCCGAATATTATTCACTCGGGTATTTGGGGTACTTTTCGTGTCGAAGTACTATTCACGAGTTACTATTCATGAGTTACTATTCATAAGTTACTATTCACGGGTTACTATTCACCTAAATTACTATTCACTCTAGTATTGTTCACTCGGGTATTTGGGACACTTTTCGTGTCAGAGTACTATTCACAAGTTACTATTCATGAGTTATAATATTAATGATGAATGTTGTTCGGAGTTGAATTTGGAGACGCGGACGTGATATTTGAGTCCGGAACGTCGAAATTAGTAAAAATAGTCTATAAACACAAAATTTTTCGAAATTCACTATTTGGTCAACAAGTCAACAGTTGACTTTTTCGGAAAAAGTCAAACTTCAAAATTTTAAAATTTATATTTTTGATAAAAATGGTTTCATTATATTAGAATTGTTTGTGTTAGTAAAAATCGACATTTATTTCGATAATAATTGATATCTGGAAGTTATATTGACCAATCGGGTATTTAACCGGATAAATGAGCAATTGATTGCTATTATTTCACATGATTATAACTATTTGTTCACATGTTATACTATTGACTCACATTCTTGTTACTATTAGGGGAGTTGGTACAAGATTGATAATACTTGCATGACTAAGTTAAAAATGGAGGTATAGAGGGAGGCACTATATTGTAATTAATTTTTCACATGTTTAGAACTATTGAGTCACATGATTTTACTATTGATTCACATGATTTACTATTAGGGGAGTTGGTGCAAGTTTGATAATACTTGGATGATTGAATTAAAAATGAAAGAAAAGTTGGAGGTATTGTACTATAATATTTCGAGCCCCAAAACGTGCAATTATCGAAACTATATTTTCCTATAAATAGAAGCTCACTCTTCCTTCATTTTTCACCAATTCACTAAAGCTTTAGAGCCATTATTATAGAGAGAAGCTATAGAGAGAAGATCTATAGAAGAAGAGAAGTCTGCTCCCTCACCACTCCTATATCCAGTTTCTTTCAAAGGTAGGGAATATTATTTCTTTCTTTCATCTTCATGAAGAGAACTTCTGTTGTTCCATTCTTTGTTATTATGTTGGAATAACCTGTTTATGCGAAGTACCGCATACTTGGTGAAATTCTTCTATTATTCAATTCCTTATTATTCTGCTGGAACATCCTGTCTGTGCGTTCTACGCCGGACCTGGTTCCATTATTTATTATTCTGTTAGAACATCCTGTCTGTGCGTTCTACGCTGGACCTGGTTCCGTCTTTACTATTCTGTTGGAATATCCTGTCTGTCCGGCGTAGATCCTGTCTGTGCGTTCTACGCCGGACCTTGTTCCGTCTTTACTATTTTGTTGGAATATCCTGTCTGTGCGTTCTACGCCGGACCTAGTTCCGTCTTTACTATTCTGTTGGAATATCCTGTCTGTGCGATTTACGCCGGACCTGGTTCCGTTATTTATTATTCTGTTGGAATAACCTGCCTATGCGGTCTATCGCATGCCTGGTGATTTCTTTTGTTATTTCATTCCTTATTATACTCAGTTGGTTAAAGTTTTGACTTCTATACTCCATGAAATTAGTGGAATATCCTTTATATTTTCGCTTCATCCAGTATCTTTTCATGGAAATATTCTTCTGAGCATTCTTGAATTTTACTCCACAAAGCAGTATCATGTTGACAATTTGAACGTTATCAGTTCCTGGATAAATTAATTCTTGAACTTATTTTATTGAATTCGTATATCATTGTCATTATCCTCATGATTATATTTTGTTGAAAGTCATCTGTGGCCTGTAGTGCATAGATGGACTTGGTATGATTATGACCAGGGATTATTCGGTGTAATCATGACTGTAATGTTACAAATGATGTGGTAAAAATCCTCATTTGTCGTAGTGCATTGATGGACAGTTTTTGGTATGATTATGGCTATGGATTCTCTTTGGCCGTAGTGCAAAGATGAATTATTTTATGGCATGATCAGGACCGTTGATGAAAACATGATTATCTTTAGCCGTAGTGCATGGATAATTCGTGGTCGTGATACTAAAGAATATCCTTGGCCGTAGTGCAGGGGTGATTCGATGATGTGGATTATTTATTAAGTTGAGTCCCAGCTATAAAAGTCATGAAAAACCTTTTAAATCATAAAAGATAGTAGATTTTATTTTCTACTTGACTCTTTTAATGGATTGCTTGTTCCGCTGCAGTTAAACTTGATGTTTATTATATTTTATCAGTTTAACATTGTTGGAGACTAATGATAATTTATTCTGCATTATCTTAGTCATAATATTTCTTACTGGGCTAGTTAAGCTCACCCTTTTGCTTTCATTGTTCTCTTCAGGAAATGAGAATATAGCTGGGACGAGTCGGGGAACGAAGTGATGGTCTAGAGAATAGCATTAGTAGTCCTCACTATTCTGTGAAATAGTGTGATAATAATTGTAATGAGGACTCCTTTTGAGTTTGTATAATCTCTAGTAGACAATATTTGTATTCAAACTCACAGTTTATGTTTTGTCGTATTGTACATGTCAGTTGTATTAGTAAGTTTTATTTGGAATTCTGTACCATGCATCTGGCGACCCAAGATGGGTGACGTATGTAAGACCCCAACTTATTAATGAATAAAATTAAATTTTCTCTAAATATTATTGTGAATAATAAGGGGTTAATTTGATATAATACTTTGGTTATGGGTGAAATGTGCAAATTTTCCAAAATAAACAAGTGGTTATAAAATATTTATTTTTGGTCGGTGAATATTCGGTTGGTCGTGGAATATTCTTGCTGTCGGGGAATATTCATACGACGACGCAGCCTTGTGTGGGCCCCATAACGGAAAGCGATTGGATGAAGAAAAACGACAAGTATAAGTTGTTTATAAATAACAGCGTAGTTGTTACCGTTAACACTGTTGGAATACCCGGTGGTTAAAATACAGTAATATGCGTTATTGCACAGTAGCACACGGTATTGCACAGTATTTTTAAAATTATTGATTCTTACGTAAGAAGGCACTACTCAATAATTGTTACAGTAATTACTGTTCAATATTTTATTTTATTGATTCAATAATTGCTACGTTGAAATTTTATATTATTGTTGTTCAATAATTGTTGCTGCACAGTATTTTCATTATCAGATCAATAATTCATATTATTTGAATAATATTATTAGATAACATTATTGGCAATGTCTAGAAAGTTCTGTCTAAGGAGAGGTTTGGTCATCTAATTGCGCGCCAGTAAGGAGAAATCCTTATTGGAAAGCCCCCTCTTTCCTGGGAACGGCCTGGTTGTCATAAATGTGATTCTGTAATATTATTTGTGAATAATTAATTATTGATTCATATGATAAGAAAATATTTATTTTATGTGGATATAAATGAGGGATATATTTTTGTGGTTAAAAATGAAGGAGTTAATGTTGAGATTTTTATCCGTATTTTTGTCGGAATGGAGGTATTAAAAATCAGGGTTTTTGAGATATTTTGCGGGTGTTATAATTTTTAATCCGACCGTTGGATCGTGGTAATTTTTGGATATGTTATACATATATAAGTTGAGTATATGTCCACAAATTTTGAACCGTTAAAAATGAACGTATGATTTATTACGAATTTTACAAGAAGACTGGTTCAGAAATTGTTGAATTTTCGGAGTTTATCATTTTGGTGGAAAATTCTAGAATTGGTGGGCCCCACTTGTGGTTGGTGAAGAAATGTGCTGAATTATATTTCAAATGTGGTGGGTGGGAATAGTAGCAGGTAAAGCCATCAGGTTGCAGGTCAAACCTACCAAAATTTTCCTATAAATAGAGGGCTAAGTTAGAATTGAAAATCACACCAGAAACATAAGCTTTCTCTCTTTCTCTCTCTCTCTCTCTATATTATGAAGCATATTTTGTGAGTTTTTAGATACTTGATGAGTTGCTATTCATCAGTGCAAGTTTTCTTCAGCATCATATCCGATATCCAGTCAGAAGTACTGCTCTTTTGAGGTAAGGGATAGTAAGGGATAGTAAGGGATAGTAAGGGATTTTAAGGGTTGTTATGATTTTCAGTTTCGTAATTTTTCTGAACTTCAAAAATTCTGGAAAAATTTGAAATGATATTTTGATGAGTTTTCTTGATTGTGTCCAAAAATGGTGATTTTTGGATGTATAGATTAAGAGTTATGAATCTTACGGGAAAAGACTATTTTAAAAGTAACTGCTTATAATTCCTTGTGGTTAACTCCAAAATTGATGAAATTTTTATTGGGAGTACATGTGTATGATAGAAGTATACTCTGTAAATTTCAGAATTTTTGGACAAAAGTATAATTTTTGATAAATGTCTAAATATTCGGTGGTTTTGGCCATATGAAAAATAGTAAATGAGTTTTAAAAATTCTGAGAAAAATATATGTTCACTATGGGACTATATTATGCTAAATTCCGGAAAAGAAATATTTTTGGAACTGATTTGGTATTTTTCATAAAAATGGTCTAGTTATGAGTAAATGAATTAAATATATTTTGTGAAGAAAGAAAATTAGAAAATAGGATTTTATGGCTTGAGAATCCTATATGAGGTATATGCAGATTTTTATGAGGGTTTTGGTTATTGATGATGAAATTGTAAGAGTTGGCATTTTATGATGATTAAATGCATTAATTAGTAAAGTGTAAACAATTAAAATAAATTGTTTATAAATTTAAGTAATGTTATTCTTTCAATATCATTATACCAAAATATTGGTATGGATTTTATTGTAAAATTTCTATCTTTTGTGTCGGGGTTACTATTCATGAGTTACTATTCACGATTTACTATTCATGAGTTACGAATATTACTCTTGAGATTAAAACTATATGTTGATCATATTATTTTTATCATCATATATAACATTTTTATAACCCTGATGTTGAAATTCTCTTTCACTGGAGTGTAAAGATGGGTAGATTATTGGTATGATCATGACTAGGGTTCTCTTTGGCCTGTAGTGCAAAGTTGAATTGTGACTGGTATGATCATGACCATTGAATTTATAATTGAATATCTTAAGCTTAAGTGCAAAGGTGAATTGATCAACATGGTTATAATTATTGTTTATATAAATTCTGAAATGATTATATATTTCTTTGAGATATGAATATATTTGGCCTGTAGTGCAAATATGAATTGTTGATGAATATCTTTGGCATGTAGTGCAAAGATGGCCTGTTGATGAATATCTTTGGCCTGTAGTGCAAAGATGAACTGTTGTTGAATATCTTTGGCCCGTAGTGCAAAGATGGTTTGTTGATGAATATCTTTGGCCCGTAGTGCAAAGATGGATTTGTTAGTATGATTATAAACAGGAATTTTGATTTGGTATAACCATGATCTTTGATGTTTCAGGTAAAGACAGGTGATGAAAATATTCTTCGTCCTGGATGAGAAGAAAAATTTAGAGTCACAATTATGATTATGAGTTATTCATATGATTGTGGACCAGAATTGTTGAGTGATGTTACAGGGATAAAACATTGTTGGTGGATTTTTAACATGGAGAAGATAATAGACTTTATAGTCTATTTGACTCTTCTAATGGATTGCTCGTTCCGCTGCAACTATGGTTGAAATTTTTATCATCTACCATATGTTCTAAATCTCTGATTTATTATTGATGAAGACTATTGATAATTTATTTATCTTTAGTCATGATATTCTTTACTGGGCTAGTTGTGCTCACCCTTCTGTTCACAATTCCTTTCAGGTAATAAGAGTGTAGCTGGGTCGAGCGGGGGTAACAAGGGAATAGAACGGTGATTATCATTTAGTAGTTATATTTGGTGAAGAAACCCAACGTTGGAAGGGTGTTTTGTCACTATCATACAAGATGTCTAATGACATACAACCTCGTGTCATCATAAGACAAGGTTGTGCTCATCCACTTGCTGAGTATATCTATGGGCACTACCTATATAATCTTGGTGTTTGTTTGAAGTATAATTCTCAATTAGAGACAGTGGAGATAATGATAAGTCAAGAGAAGACTCACCATTGGGAAGAATATGATAGTAATCTTCTCGTTTTTCTTTGGGGTCTATTGGGTCAACCAAGGATAATTCTGTGGCCATATGATATCTATCATAACCTAGACGCATGGCCTCCCATGTACGAAGGTTTCCTTAAGCACTTTCCAAAGATTCTAATTTCTAAAACAGTCTTTGACTATACCTTTATGTAAGGTGCCACTGTGAGGTACTGTCCACGGTTGGGACATGAGTCACATTTGGTATATATTTGTATCCAAACTCACAGCATATGTGTTGTTGTATTTTGCACAATAATTATTGTAATAAAGTTGTAGTTATTTTCTGTACCATGTATTTGGCGACTCAGAATAGGTTGGATGGAATGGACTTATTTTGGGGTTGTCACATGACCTGTGACAACCCCAAAATAGGTCCATTCCACCCAACCCATTCTGAGTCGCCAAATACATGGTACAGAAAACAACTACAACTTTATTACAACAATTGTCGTGCAAAATACAACAACACATATGCTGTGAGTTTGGATACAAATATATACCAAATATGACTCATGTTCCAACCGTGGACATCACCTCACAATAACACCTTACATAAAGGTATAGTCAAAAACTGTTTTAGAAATTAGAATCTTTGGGAAGTGCTTAAGGAAACCTTCGTACATGGGAGGCCATGCGTCTAGGTTATGATAGATATCATATGGCCACAGAATTATCTTTGGTTGACCCAATAGACCTCAAAGAAAAACGAGAAGATTACTATCATATTCTTCCCAATGGTGAGTCTTCTCTTGACTTATCAGTATCTCCACTGTATCTAACTGAGAATTATACTTCAAACAAACACCAAGATTATATAGGTAGTGCTTGTAGATATACTCGGCAAGCGGATGTGCACAATCATGTCTTATGATGACACGAGGTTGTATGTCGTTAGACATCTTGTATGATAGTGGCAAACCACCCTTCCAACGTTGGGTACACCTTACCCTATTGGATTCACCAAATATAACTACTAAATGAACTTTTCTATACTGCTTCGGGAGAACATCCACAGCTAGAGACCACCGTTCTATTCCCCGTTACCCTCGCTCGACCCAGCTACACTCTTATTACCTGAAAGGAATTGTGAAGCAAAAGGGTGAGCACAACTAGCTCAGTAAAGAATATCATGACTAAAGATAATTAAATTATCAATAGCCTTCATCAATAATAAATCAGAGATTTAGAACATATGGTAAATGATAAAAATTTCAACCATAGTTGCAGCGGAACGAGCAATCCATTAGAAGAGTCAAATAGACTATAAAGTCTATTATCTTCTCCATGTTAAAAATCCATCAACAATGTTTTATCCCTGTAACATCAATCAACAATTCTGGTCCACAATCATATGAATAACTCATAATCATAACTGTAGTTCTAAATTCCTCTTCTCATCTAGGACGAAGATAATTTTCATCACCTATCTTTACCTGAAACATCAAAGATCATGGTTACACCAAATCACATTTCCTGTTCATAATCATACTAATAACTTCATCTTTACACTACGGCCAAAGATATTCATTTGTATCACCAGTTGGTCATGTTCATCTCAACATCTGTTCATCTTTGCACTACTGGCCAAAGATATTCAACAACATGCCATCTTTGCACTATGGGCCAAAGATATTCATCAACAATTCATCTTTGCACTACAGGCCAAAGATATTCATCAATAATTCATCTTTGCACTACAGGCCAAAGATATTCCTCAACAGTTCATATTTGCACTAACGGCCAAATATATTCATCAACAGTTCATATTTGCACTACAGGCCAAATATATTAATATTTCAAAGAAATATATAATCATTTCAGAATTTATATAAACAATAATTATAACCATGTTGATCAATTCACCTTTGCACTTAAGCTAAAGATATTCACTTATAAATTCAATGGTCATGATCATACCAGTCAACAATTCAACTTTGCACTACTGGCCAAAGAGAACCCATAGTCATGATCATACCAGAAATCTACCCATCTTTACACTCAAGTCAAAGAGAAATATCATCATTAGGGTTATAAAAATGTTATATATGATCAACATATAGATTTAATCTCAAGAGTAATATTCATAAATCAACTATAATTAGGTTAGAAAAAGAAACCAATTTTGTCGTGAATAGTAACTCGTGAATAGTAACTCATGAATAGTAACTCGTGAATAGTAACTCGTGAATAGTAACCTCGACTCAAAAAGATAGAAATTCCACAATAAAATCTATACCAATATTTCGGTATAATGATATTGAAAGAATAACATTTCTTAAGCTTATAAACAATTTATTTAAATTGTTTACACTTTACTAATTAATGCATTTAATCATCATAAAATGCCAACTCTTACAATTTCATCATCAATAACCAAAACCCTCATCAAAAATCTGCATATACCTCATATAGGATTCTCATGCCATAAAATCCTATTTTTCAATTTTATTTCTTCACAAAACATATTTAATTCATTTACTCATAACTAGACTATTTTCATGAAAAATATCAAATCAGTTCCAAAAATATTTCTTTTCTGGGATTTAGCATAATATAGTCCCATAGTGAACATATATTTTTCTCAGAATTTTTAAAAGTCATTTACTATTTTTCATATGGCCAAAATAGCCGAATATTTAGATATTTATCAAAAATTGTACTTTTCTCTAAAAATTCTGAAATTTACAGAGTATACTTCTATCATATACATGTACTCCCAATAAAAATTTCATCAATTTTGGAGTTAACCACAAGGAATTATAAGCGGTTACTTTTAAAATAGTCTTTTCCATAAAATTCATAACTCTTAATTATACATCCAAAAATCACCATTTTTGGACACAATCAATAAAACTCATCAAAATATCATTTCAAATTTTTCCAGAATTTTTGAAGATCAGAAAAATTACGAAACTGAAAATCATAACAACCCTTAAAATCCCATTACTATCCCTTACCTCAAAAGAGCAGTACTTCTGACTGGATATCGGATATGATGCTGAAGGAAACTTGCACTGATGAATAGAAACTCTCAAAGTATCTAAATACTCACAAAATATGCTTCATAATATAGAGAGAGAAAGAGAGAAAGCTTATGTTTTTGGTGTGATTTTCAATTCTAACTTAGCCCTCTATTTATAGGAAAATTTTGGTAGGTTTGACCTGCAACCTGATGGCTTTACCTGCTACTATTCCCACCCACCACATTTGAAATATAATTCAGCACATTTCTTCACCAACCACAAGTGGGGCCCACCAATTCTAGAATTTTCCACCAAAATGATAAACTCCAAAAATTCAACAATTTCTGAACCAGTCATCTCGTAAAATTCATAATAAATCATACGTTCATTTTTAACGGTTCAAAATTTGTGGACATATACTCAACTTATATATGTATAACATATCCAAAAATTACCACGATCCAACGGTCGGATTAAAAATTATAACCCCGCAAAATATCTCAAAAACCCTGATTTTTAATACCTCCATTCCGACAAAAATACGGATAAAAACCTCAACATTAACTCCTTCATTTTTAACCACAAAAATATATCCCTCATTTATATCCACATAAAATAAATATTTCCTTATCATATGAATCAATAATTAATTATTCACAAATAATATTACAGAATCACATTTATGACAACCAGGCCGTTCCCAGGAAAGAGGGGGCTTTCCAATAAGGATTTCTCCTTACTGGCGCGCAATTAGATGACCAAACCTCTCCTTAGACAGAACTTTCTAGACATTGCCAATAATGTTATCTAATAATATTATTCAAATAATATGAATTATTGATCTGATAATGGAAAATACTGTGCAGCAACAATTATTGAAACAACAATAATATAAAATATCAACGCAGCAATTATTGAATCAATAATAAAATATTGAACAGTAATTACTGTAACAATTATTGAGTAGTGCCTTCTTACGTAAGAATCAATAATTTCAAAAATACTGTGCAATACCGTGTGCTACTGTGCAATAACGCGTATTACTGTATTTTAACCACCGGGTATTCCAACAGTGTTAACGGTAACAACTACGCCGTTATTTATAAAAACTCAAATTTGTCGTTTTCTTCACCCGACAGTTATTCTGTTATGGGGCCCACAAATGGCTGCGCCGTCGTACGAATATTCCCCGACAGAAAGAATATTCCACGACCAAACGAATATTCCCCGACAACAATGATTATTTTATAACCACTTGTTTATTTTGAAAAATTTTCACATTTCACCCATAACTTTAATTTTTTTTATCAATTTAACCATTTACTGAATAGTAATTATAAGAAAAAATGAATACTTTTATTTCATAAAATTCGGGGTCTTACAATCTCCCCTCCTTATGAAATTTCGTCCCCGAAATTTACGTACCTGGTATTTCAAAGAGTTGAGAATACCTTGCTTTCATTTCAGATTCCATCTTTCCTGTCATCATGATTTCTCCATTGCTCATCTCCTGTATTTCAGATATCATTCTAGAATACAGCTTCAAAACAAGGGTTAATTGAACAAATTAACATATCACATAATATCCCGATATTATGACTGACCAACAAATAAGCTTAGGCAGGACACACTAGCGAATGATTTAATCATCTCTCCCCTCCTAGTCCTATTCTCCGATCTCCACCAGAGATCATATCCCTAAGCTCTGATACCACCTGTGACAACCCCAAAATAGGTCCATTCCACCCAACCCATTCTGAGTCGTCAAATACATGGTACAGAAAACAACTACAACTTTATTACAACAATTGTCGTGCAAAATACAACAACACATATGCTGTGAGTTTGGATACAAATATATACCAAATGTGACTCATGTTCCAACCGTGGACATCACCTCACAATAACACCTTACATAAAGGTATAGTCAAAAACTGTTTTAGAAATTAGAATCTTTGGGAAGTGCTTAAGGAAACCTTCGTACATGGGAGGCCATGCGTCTAGGTTATGATAGATATCATATGGCCACAGAATTATCTTTGGTTGACCCAATAGACCCCAAAGAAAAACGAGAAGATTACTATCATATTCTTCCCAATGGTGAGTCTTCTCTTGACTTATCATTATCTCCACTGTCTCTAACTGAGAATTATACTTCAAACAAACACCAAGATTATATAGGTAGTGCTTGTAGATATACTCAGCAAGTGGATGAGCACAATCCTGTCTTATGATGACACGAGGTTGTATGTCGTTAGACATCTTGTATGATAGTGGCAAACCACCCTTCCAACGTTGGGTACACCTTACCCTATTGGATTCACCAAATATAACTACTAAATGAACTTTTCTATACTGCTTCGGAGAACATCCACAGCTAGAGACCACCGTTCTATTTCCCCGTTACCCTCGCTCGACCCAGCTACACTCTTATTACCTGAAAGGAATTGTGAAGCAAAAGGGTGAGCACAACTAGCTCAGTAAAGAATATCATGACTAAAGATAATTAAATTATCAATAGCCTTCATCAATAATAAATCAGAGATTTAGAACATATGGTAAATGATAAAAATTTCAACCATAGTTGCAGCGGAACGAGCAATCCATTAGAAGAGTCAAATAGACTATAAAGTCTATTATCTTCTCCATGTTAAAAATCCATCAACAATGTTTTATCCCTGTAACATCAATCAACAATTCTGGTCCCAAATCATATGAATAACTCATAATCATAACTGTAGTTCTAAATTCCTCTTCTCATCTAGGACGAAGATAATTTTCATCACCTATCTTTACCTGAAACATCAAAGATCATGGTTACACCAAATCACATTTCCTGTTCATAATCATACTAATAACTTCATCTTTACACTACGGCCAAAGATATTCATTTGTATCACCAGTTGGTCATGTTCATCTCAACATCTGTTCATCTTTGCACTACTGGCCAAAGATATTCAACAACATGCCATCTTTGCACTATGGGCCAAAGATATTCATCAACAATTCATCTTTGCACTACAGGCCAAAGATATTCATCAACAATTCATCTTTGCACTACAGGCCAAAGATATTCCTCAACAGTTCATATTTGCACTAACGGCCAAATATATTCATCAACAGTTCATATTTGCACTACAGGCCAAATATATTAATATCTCAAAGAAATATATAATCATTTCAGAATTTATATAAACAATAATTATAACCATGTTGATCAATTCACCTTTGCACTTAAGCTAAAGATATTCACTTATAAATTCAATGGTCATGATCATACCAGTCACAATTCAACTTTGCACTACAGGCCAAAGAGAACCCATAGTCATGATCATACCAAAATCTACCCATCTTTACACTCAAGTCAAAGAGAAATATCATCATTAGGGTTATAAAAATGTTATATATGATCAACATATAGATTTAATCTCAAGAGTAATATTCATAAATCAACTATAATTTGGTTAGAAAAAGAAACCAATTTTGTCGTGAATAGTAACTCGTGAATAGTAACTCGTGAATAGTAACTCGTGAATAGTAACCTCGACACAAAAAGATAGAAATTCCACAATAAAATCTATACCAATATTTCGGTATAATGATATTGAAAGAATAACATTTCTTAAGCTTATAAACAATTTATTTAAATTGTTTACACTTTACTAATTAATGCATTTAATCATCATAAAATGCCAACTCTTACAATTTCATCATCAATAACCAAAACCCTCATCAAAAATCTGCATATACCTCATATAGGATTCTCAAGCCATAAAATCTATTTTCTAATTTTATTTCTTCACAAAACATATTTAATTCATTTACTCATAACTAGACTATTTTCATGAAAAATATCAAATCAGTTCCAAAAATATTTCTTTTCTGGGATTTAGCATAATATAGTCCCATAGTGAACATATATTTTTCTCAGAATTTTTAAAAGTCATTTACTATTTTTCATATGGCCAAAATAGCCGAATATTTAGATATTTATCAAAAATTGTACTTTTCTCTAAAAATTCTGAAATTTACAGAGTATACTTCTATCATATACATGTACTCCCAATAAAAATTTCATCAATTTTGGAGTTAACCACAAGGAATTATAAGCGGTTACTTTTAAAATAGTCTTTTCCCGTAAGATTCATAACTCTTAATTTATACATCCAAAAATCACCATTTTTGGACACAATCAATAAAACTCATCAAAATATCATTTCAAATTTTTCCATAATTTTTGAAGATCAGAAAAATTACGAAACTGAAAATCATATCAACCCTTAAAATCCATTACTATCCCTTACCTCAAAAGAGCAGTACTTCTGACTGGATATCGGATATGATGCTGAAGGAAATTTGCACTGATGAATAGAAACTCTCAAAGTATCTAAATACTCACAAAATATGCTTCATAATATAGAGAGAGAAAGAGAGAAAGCTTATGTTTTTGGTGTGATTTTCAATTCTAACTTAGCCCTCTATTTATAGGAAAATTTTGGTAGGTTTGACCTGCAACCTGATGGCTTTACTTGCTACTATTCCCACCCACCATATTTGAAATATAATTCAGCACATTTCTTCACCAACCACAAGTGGAGCCCACCAATTCTAGAACTTTCCACCAAAATGATAAACTCCAAAAATTCAACAATTTCTGAACCAGTCATCTTGTAAAATTCATAATAAATCATACGTTCATTTTTAACGGTTCAAAATTTGTGGACATATACTCAACTTATATATGTATAACATATCCAAAAATTACCACGATCCAACGGTCGGATTAAAAATTATAATCCCCGCAAAACTATCTCAAAAACCCTGATTTTTAATACCTTCATTCCGACAAAAATACGGATAAAAACCTCAACATTAACTCCTTCATTTTTTAACCACAAAAATATATCCCTCATTTATATCCACATAAAATAAATATTTCCTTATCATATGAATCAATAATTAATTATTCACAAATAATATTACAGAATCACATTTATGACAACCAGGCCGTTCCCAGGAAAGAGGGGGCTTTCCAATAAGGATTTCTCCTTACTGGCGCGCAATTAGATGACCAAACCTCTCCTTAGACAGAACTTTCTAGATATTGCCAATAATGTTATCTAATAATATTATTCAAATAATATGAATTATTGATCTGATAATGGAAAATACTGTGCAGCAACAATTATTGAAACAACAATAATATAAAATATCAATGCAGCAATTATTGAATCAATAATAAAATATTGAACAGTAATTACTGTAACAATTATTGAGTAGTGCCTTCTTACGTAAGAATCAATAATTTCAAAAATATTGTGCAATACCGTGTGCTACTGTGCAATAACGCGTATTACTGTATTTTAATCACCGGGTATTCCAACAGTGTTAACGGTAACAACTACGTCGTTATTTGTAAAAACTCAAATTTATCGTTTTCTTCACCCGACAGTTATTCTGTTATGGGGCCCACAAATGGTTGCGCCGTCGTACGAATATTCCCCGACAGAAAGAATATTCCACGACCAAACGAATATTCTCCGACAACAATGATTATTTTATAACCACTTGTTTATTTTGAACAATTTTCACATTTCACCCATAACTTTAATTTTTTTTTTATCAATTTAACCATTTACTAAATTGTAATTATAAGAAAAATTGAATACTTTTATTTCATAAAATTCGGGGTCTTACAATTGTTACCAGTCACAATTCAACTTTGCACTACAGGCCAAAGAGAACCCTAGTCATGATCATACCAATAATCTACCCATCTTTACACTCCAGTGAAAGAGAATTTCAACATCAGGGTTATAAAAATGTTATATATGATGATAAAAATAATATGATCAACATATAGTTTTAATCTCAAGAGTAATATTCGTAACTCATGAATAGTAAATCGTGAATAGTAACTCATGAATAGTAACCCCGACACAAAAGATAGAAATTTTACAATAAAATCCATACCAATATTTCGGTATAATGATATTGAAAGAATAACATTACTTAAATTTATAATTGAATATCTTAAGCTTAAGTGCAAAGGTGAATTGATCAACATGGTTATAATTATTGTTTATATAAATTCTGAAATGATTATATATTTCTTTGAGATATGAATATATTTGGCCTGTAGTGCAAATATGAATTGTTGATGAATATCTTTGGCATGTAGTGCAAAGATGGCCTGTTGATGAATATCTTTGGCCTGTAGTGCAAAGATGAACTGTTGTTGAATATCTTTGGCCCGTAGTGCAAAGATGGTTTGTTGATGAATATCTTTGGCCCGTAGTGTAAAGATGAAGTTATTAGTATGATTATGAACAGGAAATGTGATTTGGTGTAACCATGATCTTTGATGTTTCAGGTAAAGATAGGTGATGAAAATTATCTTCGTCCTAGATGAGAAGAGGAATTTAGAACTACAGTTATGATTATGAGTTATTCATATGATTGTGGACCAGAATTGTTGAGTGATGTTACAGGGATAAAACATTGTTGGTGGATTTTTAACATGGAGAAGATAATAGACTTTATAGTCTATTTGACTCTTCTAATGGATTGCTCGTTCCGCTGCAACTATGGTTGAAATTTTTATCATCTACCATATGTTCTAAATCTCTGATTTATTATTGATGAAGACTATTGATAATTTATTTATTTTTAGTCATGATATTCTTTACTGGGCTAGTTGTGCTCACCCTTCTGTTCACAATTCCTTTCAGGTAATAAGAGTGTAGCTGGGTCGAGCGGGGGTAACAAGGGAATAGAACGGTGGTTATCATTTAGTAGTTATATTTGGTGAAGAAACCCAACGTTGGAAGGGTGTTTTGTCACTATCATACAAGATGTCTAATGACATACAACCTCGTGTCATCATAAGACAAGGTTGTGCTCATCCACTTGCTGAGTATATCTATGGGCACTACCTATATAATCTTGGTGTTTGTTTGAAGTATAATTCTCAGTTAGATACAGTGGAGATAATGATAAGTCAAGAGAAGACTCACCATTGGGAAGAATATGATAGTAATCTTCTCGTTTTTCTTTGGGGTCTATTGGGTCAACCAAGGATAATTCTGTGGCCATATGATATCTATCATAACCTAGACGCATGGCCTCCCATGTACGAAGGTTTCCTTAAGCACTTTCCAAAGATTCTAATTTCTAAAACAGTCTTTGACTATACCTTTATGTAAGGTGCCACTGTGAGGTACTGTCCACGGTTGGCACATGAGTCACATTTGGTATATATTTGTATCCAAACTCACAGCATATGTGTTGTTGTATTTTGCACAATAATTATTGTAATAAAGTTGTAGTTATTTTCTGTACCATGTATTTGGCGACTCAGAATAGGTTGGATGGAATGGACCTATTTTGGGGTTGTCACAACGTATACCTAGTTTTGGGGGCGTCACAGTAACACCTACGCCGTTATTTATAAACAACTTATACTTGTCGTTTTCTTCATCCAGTTGCTTTCCATTATGGGGCCCACACAAGGCTGCGCCGTCGTACGAATATTCTCCGACAGAAAGAATATTCCACGACCAAACGAATATTCCCCGACAACAAATGAATATTTTATAATCACTTGCTAATTTTGCACATTTCACCCATAACCAAAGTATTATATCAAATTAACACCTTATTATTCACAATAATATTTAGAGAAATTTTAATTTTATGCATTAAAAAGTTGGAATCTTACATATTTGTTATGTAATTGGTCGGTCAGAATATAGGGATAATATGTTGCATGTCAATTAACCCTTGTTTTGTGGCAGTATTTGAAAAATGACATCTGAGAATGTTGAGAATAGCAATGGAGCACATGAGACCGTTGAATCACCAACGATCAATAACCAAGAAAACGTACATCAGGAAGGTAACAATCCTCATGCAAACAACACTGACCAAATTATGAACGACGGAATGTTTAGGGGCTTTCTGTAATTTATGCAACATCAGGCGAGGGAGACTGCTGCCCAAAAAAAGAGAGGGTTTTCCGATAAGGATTTATCCTTATTGGCGCACAATTATATAACCTAGCCCCTTTCCTCGACAGAATTTTCTAGACATTGCCAATAATGCTAACTAATAATGTGAATAATTGTGTCGTGTCAATTATTGATTTAATAATATAAAATATTGTACAGATGATACTGTGACAATAATTGAATCAATAATATGAGATAATGTGTAAGAACCCAACTTTTTATAAATAAAATCAAATTTTCTCTAATTATTATTGTGAATAATAAGGTGTTAATTTGATAAAGGGTTATGAGTGAAATGTGCAAAATTTTTAAAATAAGCAAGTGGTTATAAAATATTCATGTTGTCGGAGAATATTCGTTTGATTGTGGAATATTCTTATTGTCGGAGAATATTCGTAAGATGGCGCAGCCATTTGTGGGCCCTATAACGAAAAACGGTCGGATGAAAAAAATGACAAGTTTGAATTTTTATAAATAACAGCGTAATTGTTACCGTTAACACTGTTAGAATACCCGGTGGTTAAAATACAGTAATACGCATGGTTACACAGTAGCACACGGTATTGCACAGTATTTTTTTGAATTATTGATCCTTACGTAAGAATGCACTACTCAATAATTGTTACAGTAATTACTGTTCAATATTTTATTTTATTAATTCAATAATTGCTACGTTGATATTTTATATTATTGTTATTTCAATAATTGTCACTGCTCAGTATTTTCTATTATCAGATCAATAATTCATATTATTTGAATAATATTATTAGATATCATTGTTGGCAATGTCTAAGGAAGTTTTATCTAAGGAGAGGTTTGGTCACCTAATTACGCGCTAGTAAGGAGAAATACTTATCAGAAAGCCCCCTCTTTCTTGGGAACGACCTGGTTGTCAGTATTATGATTCTGTAATATTATTTGTGAATAATTAATTATTGATTTATATGATAAAGAAATATTTATTCTATGTGGATGGATAGGGAAATATTTATTTTGTGTAGATATAAATGAAGTAATTAATACGGAGGTATTTTATCAGTATTTTGTCAGAAGAGAGGTATTAAAAATCATCCGTATGTGGATTTCGGTCATTTTTTGTTTAGAATTTGGAAAAACTTATATCTACAAAGTTGTAGAGAATTTAATTTTCTATGAAATGGACATAAAATTCATATTTTTCTGATAAAATGACTATTTATTATGAATTATTAAAGTTTCGGAAATAAATATTTTTATTAAAAATATGGGAGGGCCCTACTTTTATTTTTTGTGAAAACATGTGCTAAAAATTTTTCAAAGATGGTATGCTCAGCTTGTTCAAGGGTGTGCGTGGAAAAGAAAAAAAATAATAATATTATTTTATTAATTTAGTCTGCTTTGGCGTTCTAGTATTTTCTTATAAATAGGGTGCTTAGTTAGAATTGAAAATCACACCAGAAATAAGTTTTCTCTTTCTATATATTATCGAGCGTATTTTGTGAGTATTTAGATACTTTAAGAGTTGCTATTCAGTGCAAGTTTCCTACAGCCTTACATCCGATATTCCAGCCAGAAGTACTGTTCTTTTGAGGTAAGGGATTTTATTTTCTTCATAAATGATATTATTTCTTTCAATATCATTATGCCGAAATATTGATATGAATTTTATTATGAAATTTTAATTTTTTTGTGTCGGGGTTCCTATTCATGTATATGACACTATTCACGTATACGACACTATTCACGGATACGACACTATTCACCGAAAAATAAATTTTTCTCTTCTTTGTCCAAGATGTCTATTATGATTACTATCTTTGATTGTATCCATGTTTTGATCTTTATTCTTAAATTTTACTCCACTATGGTTTATTAAGGAGTGTTTTTGAACTTGGATTATTTAAAGTACGAATCCATAATCTTTATTCTTTTATCTCACTGGATTCATTTTTTTAAAAAAAATTTATCATCCTCAGTCCTAAATGATGATATAACTGAATATCTTTAGTCTGTAGTGCAAAGATGAATGATTACCTGATGAATATCTTTGGCCCGTAGTGCAAGGTGTTGAGATGAACATGACCAACTGGTGATACAAATAAATATCTTTGGCCCGTAGTGCAAAGATGAATATTTGATTCAAGATGTATATTGATTGATGTTACAGTGATAAAATATTGATGATGAACTTTTTAATTCATAGATGATAGTAGATTTCAATTTCTACTTAACTCTTCTAATGAATTATTGTTTCCGCTCCAGTTGTTGATCTAAAACTTGTTGTCTATTATATTCTATCAGATTTTTTCCTGTTGAAAACTAAGGATAATTTGTTGTATATTATCTTAGTCATAATATTATTTACTGGGCTAGTTGAGCTCACCATTTTTCTTTTTGTTCTATTTTTCTTCTTAGGAGGTGAGAATTTAGCAAGACCTATCTGGGGTATGGAATGATGGTCCAAGGCAGTTGTTATAGTAGTCCTCACTATTTTATAAAATAGTATATCAATAATTGTAATGAGAACTTATTTGAGTGTGTATATTGTCTAGAAGATAATATTTGTATTTAAACTCACAGTTTATGTGTTGTCGTATTTTGCACGACAATTGTATTAATAAAGTTGTAGTTATTTCTGTATCATGTATTTGGCGACTCAGAATGAGTGATGTATACCTATTTTGGTGGCGTCACATAATGTGCAACAATTACTGTGACAATTATTGAATAAAACTGTAAGGCCCCAACTTATTAATGAATAAAATCAAATTTTCTCTAAATATTATTGTGAATAATAAGGGGTTAATTTGATATAATACTTTGGTTATGGGTGAAATGTGCAAATTTTACAAAATAAGCAAGTGGTTATAAAATATTTATTTTTGGTCGGTGAATATTCGGTTGGTCGTGGAATATTCTTGCTGTCGGGGAATATTCGTACGACGACGCAGCCTTGTGTGGGCCCCATAACGGAAAGCGATTGGATGAAGAAAACGACAAGTATAAGTTGTTTATTAATAATGGCGTAGTTGTTACCGTTAACACTGTTTAAATACCCGGTGGTTAAAAATACAGTAATAACGCGTGGTTGCATAGTAGCACACGGATTGCACAGTATAGTTGAATTATTGATTCGTACGTAAGAAGGCACTACTCAATAATTGTTACAGTGATTACTGTTCAATATTTTATTTTATTGGTTCAATAATTGCTGCATTGATATTTTATATTATTGTTGTTTCAATAATTATTGCTGCACAGTATTTTCATTTATCAGATCAATAATTCATATTATTTGAATAATATTATTAGATAACATTATTGGCAATGTCTAGAAAGTTCTGTCTAAGGAGAGGTTTGGTCATCTAATTGCGCGCCAGTAAGGAGAAATCCTTATTGGAAAGCCCCCTCTTTCCTGGGAACGGCCTGGTTGTCATAAATGTGATTCTGTAATATTATTTATGAATAATTAATTATTGATTCATATGATAAGGAAATATTTATTTTATGTGGATATAAATGAGGGATATATATTTTTGTGGTTAAAAATGAAGGAGTTAATGTTGAGGTTTTTATCCATATTTTTGTCGGAATGGAGGTATTACAAATCAGGGTTTTTGAGAAATATTGCGGGTGTTATAATTTTTAATCCGACCGTTGGATCGTGGTAATTTTTGGATATGTTATACATATATAAGTTGAGTATATGTCCACAAATTTTGAACCGTTAAAAATGAACGTATGATTTATTATGAATTTTACAAGATGACTGGTTCAGAAATTGTTGAATTTTCGGAGTTTATCATTTTGGTGGAAAATTCTAGAATTGGTGGGCCCCACTTGTGGTTGGTGAAGAAATGTGCTGAATTATATTTCAAATGTGGTAGGTGGGAATAGTAGCAGGTAAAGCCATCAGGTTGCAGGTCAAACCTACCAAAATTTTCCTATAAATAGAGGGCTAAGTTAGAATTGAAAATTACACCAGAAACAAGTTTTCTCTCTTTCTCTCTCTAGATTATTGAGTGTATTTTGTGAGTATTTAGATACTTTGAGAGTTTCTATTCATCAGAGCAAGTTTCTTTCAGCCTTATACCGGTATTCCGACCAGAAGTACTGATATTTTGAGGTAAGGGATATTATTTTCTTCTTAATGATATTATTTTCTTCAATATCATTATGCTGAAATATTGATATGAGTTTTTATCAAATTTGGAACTTTTTGTGTCGGGGGTTACTATTCACGTATACGGCACTATTCACGTATACGGCACTATTCACGAATACGGCACTATTCACCGAAAAATAAAATTTTTTTCTTTTTGTCCAGGATGTCTATTATGGTTACTATCTTTGATTGTATCCATGTTTTGATCTTTATTTTTGAATTCTGCTTCACAATTTATTATTATGAAGTATTATTGATCTTGGATAAACTGTTATACGAATCCCTACTATTTGTCCTTCTGTCTCATTGGATTCGTTCTCTTTAAGATATTTTTCATCATCCTCAGTCCTAAATGATGATATTACTGAATATCTTTGGCCTGTAGTGCAAAGATGTATGATTACTTGATGAATATCTTTGGCCTGTAGTGCAAAGATGAACAGGTGTTGAGGTGAACATGACCGACAGGTGATACAAATGAATATCTTTGGCCTGTAGTGCAAAGATGTATAATTACTTGATGAATATCTTTGGCCTGTAGTGCAAAGATGAACAGGTGTTGAGATGAACATGACCGACTGATGATACAAATGAATATCTTTGGCCTGTAGTGCAAAGATGAATATTTGGATAAAGATGATTATTAATTGATATTACAGGGATAAAATATTGATGATGGACTTTTAAATTTTAGAAGATAGTAGAATTCTTTCTCTACTTGACTCTTCTAATGGTTTGTTGTTTCCGCTGCAGTTGTTGATCTAAAACTTGTTGTCGATTATATTTTATCAGATTTCTCCCTGTTGAAGACTAACGATAATTTGTTTGTATATTATCTTAGTCATAATATTCTTTACTGGGCTAGTTGAGCTCACCCTTTTCCTTTTTGTTCCATTTTTCTTCTCAGGAGGTGAGAACATAGCAGGAACTAGTCGGGGTACGGAGTGATGGTTCTAGAAAGATGTTTTAGCAGTCCTCACTATTTCTGTAAAATAGTGTTTGAATAATTGTAACGAGGACTTATTTGAGTGTGGATATTGTCTAGAAGACAATATTTGTATTTTAAACTCACAGTATGTGTTGTCGTATTTTGCAAGACAATTGTATTATTGAAGTTGTAGTTTATTTTCTGTACCATGTATTTGGCGACTCAGAATGGGTGTTGTATACCTATTTTGGGGGCGTCACAAAAACTGAGTGACTTCTTACGTAAGAATCAATAATCAAAAATACTGTGCAATACCGTGTGATACTATGCAACCACACGTATTACTGTACTTTTATCACTGGATATTTCAACAGTTAACTGTAAAAGTTTTATCGTTATTTTTATAAAAAGGTTATTTATGTCGCTTTCTATATCCGACAATTATTCTGTTATGTGGTCCACCAATGATTGCGCCGTCGTACGGATATTCCCTAACAAAAAGAATATTTTCCAACCAAGCGAATATTTTATGACAACTTGCTTATTTTATAAAATTTGCACATTTCGCCCATAACTAAAGTATTATATCAATTCAACATCTTATTATTCAAAATAATAATTAGAGAAATTAAATCTTTATTAAAAAGTTGAGGTCTTACATCGTGTGTTACTGTGCAATAACGCGTATTACTGTACTTTTCTCACCAGGTATTTCAACAGTTTAACGGTAAAAGTTTTACCGTTATTTTTATAAAAAGGTTCTTTCTCTCGTTTTCTATATCCGACAGTTATTCTGTTGTGGGATCCACCAATGATTGCACCGTCGTACAAATATTTTCCGACCAAACGAATATTTTATGACAACTTGCTTACTTTGTAAAATTTACACATATCACTCATAACTATATCATTTATTAAATTATCATCTTACTATTTAGAAGAAAATATATAAAAAAATTAAATTTTATTCATAAAAAGTTGGGGTCTTACGGTGGGTGGTGGTGGTGGTGATGGTGAAAGGTGGTGATAGATTGTGGATGGTGGTGATGGGTAGTTGTGGGTGGTATAATAAGAAAAATAAAGTGAATAATTAAAAAAATGAAATTAAGATAGTGAGCTTGTAATAGTAACGAATAGTCTCTTTTTTAAAAAAAGAGTTGGCTCAATATTTTTTTTTGAAGGGCAAAAAGAGATTGGAAAAGTTTTTATTAAACAACGTAAGGTCAAGAAGAAGCTTTGAAACACTACCTTAATTTTCAAAATTTCAAAGTATAAATAAATTTAATTAATTATTAATTATAAATTGATTAATCTAATTTAAAAAATTAAATTAAGCTAATTTTTATGGCACAAAGGGAGTATAAGAGTTTCGGGTGCAAATTGATTTAAACTATGATTCAGATTGGAGTTAAGTCTAATAACACACTATCACGTCACCTCTAACTACGTACCAGAACTATATCCATCAACGAACGTCACTCAAATCCAACGACGTACAATACACCACGTACTCACAAGTTAGCGAATCGACGAAAGTTTTGGATTTGCCGCGCTCGATCGGATTGTCAATCCGGCCGTAGGTTCGGGATTTGTCATTTATGAACCCCAGGCTCGGAAAAACACCGAACCAAAATCACGCAAAATAATACTACTACTAATCCTCAAACCCGAACCTCATACCTCTCTCCTATCTATTCCCCCGACATGTCGCTCTTTTACACCGAAGTCGGAGAAATACGTCACTGTAATCGCTCACACCAAGATTCACTCCCCTTCAAGCCGTCCGTTACGATCTCGTTCCGGCCGATCGTCGCCGGTAAATCCTCTCTCATGCCGCTTCATGTATTTACTGAGAGAAATGTTTCTTATTAACTATCTGTATAGCTATGGCGAGCATTTCTTAATCGATCTATATATGTATATTATGTCTGTTTTTTATCTTCATCATGTTTCTCTCTCTAAAAGTATGCGACTCTAATTCTTTTGAATTTATGTATTATGAGTTTCTTTCTGGTGCCGAAGTAGTTGTAGCTGAATTGAAGATTTGAATCTGCTTATCTGTCTGTTTGTTGAATATGCTGTTTTCTCTCTCCAAAACTATATACATATGTATATGTATATTAGTTGAAGCAACGCGTTTCTCGTTTACTGACCAACTTGTGTGCCAACTGGCCCGGATCAGTTTGAAGCTTCTTTGTCCTTTTATGATCTACTTATTTCTCTTTATAATTTGACTTTCTCTCTCTTCTTATGTTGATATATTGATATTTAATATACTCGCACTTCAGTTTTTTTAAGATTAGATGAATTTGAATTTTAAACTAGAAATGGAAAAAAAAGTTACTGGTTATCTGAATTTTGTTAGTATTTGTATTTAATGTCTTACTAATTTTGTTTTCACATGCAGATATGTGGATAGCTTTTACTCAAAGCACACAGCCGTCTCATTTTGGGGCTTGATACAGTGTATTTCCAGCAGCATCAGAATTTCATTATTAGTGTCGAAGAATGTCTAGTAGTAGAGAGATTGATCCGTTATTGAAGGATCTGAGTGAGAAAAAACAGAGCTTTCGTCGGAATGTGGTGTCGCTAGCGGCGGAGCTCAAGGAGGTTCGAAGCCGCCTTGTTTCTCAGGAACAATCATTTGTTCATGAAATCCTAACAAGACAGGCATGTCAATTTATTTACTTTTCTATAGTAGTATGTGTTTAATTAATATATGTACTTTTGAAATGAAATGATTTCAGCCTTTTGTTAATTTCTATAAAGTTAGTGATGATTGTGGGACCAAATCGTGTTGGATTTTGAGTGAATTTATTTGAATTTTGGTGATTTTTTTGCAGGAAGCAGAGATTAAAGCGAAAAACATGGAAGAAGAGATTTATAGATTACACAAGAGCTTAGATGAGAGAAATGGGCAGCTCCAAGAAACAGCATCTAGCGCCGAGAAGGTATAATAGATGAATTTATGTATGAATATGTTTTCTTTGTAAGGATTAATTTTTCTGCAATTCAATGCTATGACGTTAACACCCAATTCCATAATTAAGGTTTTTACCGATCTTGATTGAATTAATCTGATTCAAGAATTCTGCTTCTAAATTTGACTTATTTGGGGCATTTTAACTTATTTTAGTATTTTATCCACTATAAGCACATTTGACCTTCATGTTTTCAGGCTGCTTTTTAGCTTTTGTTGTTTGTTTTGTGGCGTAGCTGGAATATTATATTAAGTAGTGTGATAATATAATATTGTTTCACTTTATGGTGTGTAGTTTGTAGTTTGAATTTTTCAAAAAGTTTGTCTTTACCAAATGAGTGTAGTTGGGGAAAAGAGGTATCTACAAGATAATCTTAAATCTTAATTAAACTTATTTGGTTCAAGATGTTGACAGTTTAATAAATAATTACATATACATGTAATTTGTAATATACTTATTCAGTGCTATTACGATCTTATACTTGTTTTGATTTCGTTTTCATTTCATTTAATACAACTGAAATGTTATTGCTCATAGCTTCCATCTAGGATTTTTCTATAATCAATTTAGCCAAGTTAATTGACAACTGCTTAGTTAAAGAACCTAGGACTCCAGATGTTCATTGATGTAGCTAAAGCAAACATAGATGCATCGTAGGTGTAATAAAAAAATTTAGTTGAAATTGTGAATCTTGGAATTGAAAGCTAGCTGCTAAAATAAAAAGATAGATAAATGAAGTGATTTCATTTTGTTTTCGTTTAATAGAGCGGAAACAAAATTGTCTGCAGCTAACTTTTGGGATTTTTTTGTAGCCATTTATAGCTTATGTAGTGCACAACTTTTGGTTCACCTCACTAGGACTTCAGGTGGTTCCTATGAACTGGAATTAAGTTGATTTATTTATTAAATCCAGTACCAGCAGCGATATACTTACTCAACTACCATCATGGTCGACCCTTGCATTTAAACCATCTACTGTAAGGTTAATGTTTTTGCTATTTATTCTTAGGATACTTGCCATTTCATCTTCATGTTGATTAAATAATAGCTGTTATTAATAATAGTGAACTCTTGATAAATCTATAAATGAGAATTCTTGAGCTTGTAAAGCCACTTATTTTTTATTCGTCTTTCTCCAAATATATAAATCATTATTATGCAGTATGTGAAAACACCTTATTTTGGATTGCTAATTAGCCTGAACACATTGCAATTCTAGTTTTTGTCTATTTTAATTTGGAGAGAGGAAACATTGAAGCCTACATCTTTCACCAAGGGCGTAAGCACAAATTGTGGGTTTCTGTTGTTTTTACATGCTCACTTCTTTTTGTATCTTTTGGTGCTAACATATGTACAGATTTAGCTGAAAATCAGGTGTGTGTGTGCGCGCGCATGCACATGCACATGCACATTTGTGGGAGAGGGGATATGCTTGAAAATATTTGCCAATGGCATTAAGTGATGTACATTATGTACATGTTTAGTATGATTTAAGTGTGTCAGTTTAATATCCTACATTCATATCCAAGGATTGTATCTCTTTATATTTCAGCACATAGCAATCTGTTTAATCCTGTAACATCTCAGTACATGTAATCCTGAACGCAGTTTTTTTAATGTGTTGCAGTACCTTAAGGACGTGGATGATCTTAGATCAAAGCTCTCAGCTACTCAAGCAACTGTAGATGCAAGTGCTGCATCTGCTCAGTCTTCACAACTCCAATGTTTGGTTCTTTTGAAGGAGTTGGATGAAAAAAATAGTACCATAAAAGAGCATGATGTTCGTGTTAATAAGCTGGGAGAACAATTAGATCTTTTGCAGAAGGATCTCCAAGCAAGGGAATTCTCCCAAAAGCAACTGAAAGATGAAGTCTTAAGAATGGAGCATGACATTATGCAAGCATTGGCAAAAGCTGGAGCAAGCAGTAATTGTGAGCTTAGGAAGATTTTGGATGAAGTTTCACCAAAAAACTTTGACAAAATCAATAAGCTTTTGAGTGCCAAGGATGAAGAAATAGCTAAGCTTAGAGATGAAATTCGAATTATGTCTGCTCACTGGAAGCTCAAAACTGAGGAACTAGAATCACAGGTACACTATTCTTCTGTATTATTTATTTAATGTACTCTTCATCGTTTGTCCACAGCAATTCTGCAAGTAAATTATGCCTTCACAATATGGCTCTGTGTTATACCATATGTGAGCTTTGAATTGTTTATACAGTTAGAGAAGCATCGAAGAGTGGACCAGGAGTTGAAGAAAAGAGTCTTAAAGTTAGAGTTCTGTCTACAGGAAGCCCGTGCACAAACACGCAAACTTCAAAGGGTAATGCAATCTGTATTCAGTTCAGTTTCTTAATTTGCATCAACTGAAACCGTATGCATTACTGCAGGTTACGGCTAATCAACTTTTTGCCTCTTATCAGTAGTTCATGCCTGGATTTCAATGTCAAACTTCAGCCTTAATTAGTTCTGTTTGTTTGTTATTCTTGACATAAGAAACCCATAACTAAATAGTCAACACTTTTTAAATTCTATTGCCTGTTAATGTTAATGCGGGGCCATCCATGCTGACGTTATAATAATAGCTAGTTTTCTACACAATATAAGGACCATTCAGCTAAAAATGTAAAAGACCCTTATATTTTTTCAAGGCCAGGGAGACTACATACCTTCAGATTTTGAATAATAAATAAAATCAAACTTCTTCTGACTTTCATTCTATTTACCATTACAGATGGGAGAGCGGCGAGACAAAGCACTAAAAGAATTGAGAGATCAGTTAGCAACAAAGCAACAAGCTGGAGTTTCAGATGTTGATAAACAGAATATATGGGAAAGCTCTGGTTTCAAGATTGTCGTTTCCATGTCAATGCTGATCTTGGTCTTGTTTTCAAAGCGGTAAAATTACTGTTTTATTAGGAGTCTTGTAATTCGGCAAAGCTTTAATGGTTATAATATATTTTGTAGGAATGGTTATTGTAGATGTTCCACGTTTTTTTCTACCTTGGAAAAAATTTAGCTTAGCTGAATCCACTGTTTGTTGCTTCGATTATTTAAACATACATTTGTAGTTACTGGCAGTGTATAGCAACAGTTTTTAAAAGAATAGCAATCTAGCATGCATATATTAAATATGTGAATTTGTTTAATAATTTGTCTTGTCAATTATTCAATATCTACAAAGCATGACAATGACCGGTAGTGGTTAGCAAGAAATTAACTTTAGTGAATTGAACAATATAGTTTCGGCATGCAAGTCGGGAGGTAATCTCCTTCTCTGCGTGTCAACACTGTATTGGCCAATTCACCAAGTATTGGCCAATTCACCAACTAATTGTATATTCTATTTTTGCATGTTCCTATGGTAACAAACTCCTAGCGTAATGATATTTATAATTGAAAACAAACACTCACTAATGGTGCATTGACTCACTAATGGTGCATCCAGTGCGTAATATGCACTTATAGAATGCCAAGTGTTGGTTAATCATATAAATAAGTATATACAATAGACAGTTTCATCAGCATACGCCATTAAACTCACATTAAATCCATTGGTTTTGTGATAAAAAGGTACTCCAATAGGTTATCTGAATAATTTTTTGTTTGATTTTGTAATGGCAATTCTGTTGAACTTTTCATACTTCTCTATTCTACACTGAACATATATTCTATTCAACTATAATATCCTGCATACAAGAAATACAAAGCCATAATTCTACAAAATATGAGGATTAGACCCCCCCTGCCCCTGCCCCCACCCCACCCCACCCCACCCCAACCCAAAATTCCCCGGCACAGGCAGACCTGATTGCTTATAGTTTATAAAAGATATAAATACTACCTTAGATAAAAACTGCTAAACATGCGACAGTTTTCATGTCGAAACTGAATATTTAGAAACTAGTGTCTTTACATCTAGTAACGTCCAAGCTAACTATTCCAGAGTGTTTAAGCAGAGACTGAACATTTAGATCAACCCTTCAGAAACTCACCTCTGCCCTTTTGTCCTGCAAATAAAGTTATGTACATAAGTTGAGCACCCAGAACTCCGGTATGTTGTTAAAGCAACGAGCTTTTGATCCACTGATGACTTGGTCCTCTACATATCCAGAATGAATTTCCCTGTGATGATTGACGTTACCAAAATTATGCATCCGATGAATGGTTTTAAATTAGTTGATATGGATGTTGTGCCGTTCACAGTTGCAGGGCTTTCTCCGAAACCAGTTGGAGGAATTTCACCAAAACCTATTGGGGAGCCTGGTGGAGGGTTGCTTCCATTTAACACTGTTGGAGGAGAAACTGAGCTGCAAAAGGTCAAAAGAACAAAGGTGATGGCAAGTATTAGTTTCTTACTAAGCAGACTATAGAAGCTAATAAGGTAAAACGAGGGTCGGAGAAGCTATTTTATTGGGTTTTTTTTTCCAGGATTAGGAGGTTTGAACAAGTTTCTCTCATTGATAGGAAAATGAGAATTTAAGATCTTTTTTTCCTTTGATTTTTTTTTTCCTCTCACCAACTCAACCAAACAGGAGGGAAAAGATAGCTCCTTGTCCATATGCATATACATATCAGTTTACCTATCCTTCCAGTTCCTGTCATCCTCCTAACCGACTAGACCAAAAGGTTTTATGCTTTAATAGTTGTGAAGATAGTAAACCTGCCCAAGAAATAGCAAAGGATATAAAACATTACCCAGGTACTGCAGCCCCTCCATTTGATGCCGTTGTTGGCGTTGGAGACACTGGTGTCGGATTCACTGGCGTTGGAGAAACTGGTGTCGGATTCACTGGTGTAGGTGATGAAGATGACGACGACAACGACGACGGGTATGTGCAAGAACCAGTGCCTATACGTAATTGGAAAGGGTATGTGTTATGGCCTTCTATAGCAGAAATGTACAATATCCATATTTAAGAAACAAAACCGAATTGACTGCAAAAACGTTCACACTTACTTGGATTGATGTTGGTTATCATGGCAGCGCCACCAAAATCACAGCTAGTTTGTCCCGGATTTTTCTGATAATAGCTGTTAAAAGCATATGAAGCATGGTTTTGAAGAGTATTTGGATTATAACAGCTCCCACTTTGCTGAATTGTTGAGCAATCTGCTCCTCCAGCTCCACAAGCATAATCAAGTGCCGACTGCAGTGCAGTCTGTGATGCTCCAGTCTTTGCCACACACCAGCTTTGTCCCGGAACTGCAGGAGCAGTACCTGTTGCAGGGGGCATCACTGGAGTTGTGATGGGCGTGGTGACAGGAACACCTACTGTTGGGGCCGGATAAGTTGTTACAGGGTTGGTCACTGGTTGACCCCCCGGATTGGTGCTGGGCGTTGTTACTGGATTGGTGATTGGAACTGGTGAACTCACTGGATCTGTATTGGGAAGCGGGACTGCAGTGGCTGGTGGATTGGGTGTTACTGTGATGACAGGGTTCATTCCTGGAACTGTGACAATTGCTGGCGCAGCATTACCTGGAGGGACAGTGACTGGAGTTGTCACAGGATTAGTTATTGGAGTTACAGGAAAGGTGGTGGTTGGTGGGTAGACAAAGTCATGTTGGGTAGTTTTAATATTTAAGTTGTTGATGAGTTCTCTGTGGGAAGCATGAAACATCTGTTCTTCCTCCCTTTCAAGCTCTTTTCTCTCGAAATCATTTCTCGGGGATACCTCTGCAAACAACCCAACTATCTTCTTTCCTATGATATTAGTCTTATTCTTCAAGGACCTTGAAATCGTACTACTGAACTCAGCTACTTCTTTTTCACTAGGAAAAGCAGAACTCTTAACAAACAAAACCAGCGAAACATCATCATATTGAAGAGCAGATGTGGCTATGGTAGCTCTCTTGATCACAGATTCCACAAAATGATCTCCCATGCTCAATTCGCCATCAATCTTGGCTTCTACAACAACAAATGACCTGGTTCTATTGATGAAATCGAAGGCTTTACGTAGGTATCTCTCATTTTTTCCGTTCAAGTTCTCTAAGATGGACAAGGATATCGATAATGAGAGCTTCACTTCACTCTCAAGATGAAAACTATCAAGTATCAAATGGATAGACTCAAGGGTCAATAAAAGCTTAGGTAACTCATTGTTTCTACTACTACTTGCAATGATATTTTTAATCTTTACGTGCGGAAGGGAGGTTAATAGACAGGTTTTGAGCCAAGAAATAGCAGAAGGTTTGTGCTCTCTCAGGTTCACAGTTAGGGTTTCATTTAAGTATAAATCAAGAAGCACATCTGTGTCTAAAACCCTACAATCTTCAACAAGAACCTTAATCTGAGATTGGGAGAGATTGTTTTGCTTTAGGAATGATATTGTTTCATTAGCTGAAGGAATTGCATTACTTTTCCTTGCATCATAAAGAAACCCCACCAAAGTTCCTGTAAGAATTTCAAGAATTGGTGGAAATAATTCATATTAGAACTATTAGATATTTACAAAACTAGTATAGTGTTTCAGGGCTAAAAGTAATCATCTACCAATATAAATCTCAGTTTATTAAAACAAATAAAAAAAAAAGGGGGGAGAAACCCCCGACTAATAATCTTAGGTTACTTTTCATAACTTAAAATTTCTACTCTCTCTCGCACACACACACACAAACACAGAATGGAAAAATTGCTCTTTGCTTTTAGACTGGGATCTGAATACATACCTGAAGAGGAGACAATGAGAACAAACAGGAGGTGTAAGAAGAGGCATATAGAAGAAGCTCCTTTAGCCATTTTAATGAGTGATTTTTATCCTCTAGAGTTTTAGGAAGAAACCCAGTTGGATTCCAAGAGACCCAGTTGGATTTTTAATGTGAATTGTAGTGTGGAGGTGTTTAAAAGACATTCCACATAGAATTCCAAAGGTAGCCATTTCAGAGAGAGAGAGAGGGAGAGAGCTTAAAAGGTGTTGAAGATAAAGATGTGATGAGAAGAAAGAAGAGAGAAACAAAAAAGTAAAAGATAGAAGAATATTATGTAACGATAGAAAAAAAGAAAAAGTTGTTACTTTGTTACGAAGGGATGAAGTAGGCAAATGCCTACTCTTTTTCTCTCTCCAACATTGGAAAGAATCAAGCATGGTGTATGGGTCTAGCCTAAATTCAGTCACTTGCTGATTCTCGACTAATCTTAATTCACTATAAACTCAGTTAAAAAATTATGATTGAAAATATTATTGTTCATAATTTAATTTTTTATACACAGATAAATTTTTCTGACATAAATATGGGACTGAGTTGTTACAATTCTGTAATTGTTTGTTGTTTTATTCTTTTCCATAAACGAGCTCAAATTATGAAGTAGCACTTGCAAGTGGTTTGGCTCATTCACATGCCATGTGTATAAACACATAAAAGCAGAACATAATGCTCATTTCCAGTAGCTTAAATTGGCAAGGCAAAGGCCAGGCGTGAGTTGTTTATTTCCTCTTCCATTTTTTTTTAATTCTAATGTGAAAAGCTATGGCAGCAAGGATAGATGCTCAGTTGCTCACAAACCACTTTAGTAGGCCTCGGACAGAAGACCAAAGGCCATAGCTTAGTGGTAAGGTTTCTTTTTATTATGCAAAATCACATGTTCGAGTCAATACTTCAACAAAAGTAGCAATCAGTTGGCGTTATATAAATTGAGGATCCGGTTAGCATGAAGTTTATTTTTGGGTAAGTTGATCAATTGGTCAGTAGAATGCTGACACACAGAACCACTTCCATAAATTGAAGGTAAGTTTTTCCTAAGTTATCTCTAATTACTCTCAGTTAAACGTATAACTTATAATCTCTCTGCGTGTCAGCACTATATTAATCAATTGACCAAAATTAATTTCGTACTAATCATCCCCTTCGAGCTCCTAAGATGCTACCCTACACCTTATAATCAGGAAATTCAAGAAAAACAAAAACAAAATTGTGGATTTTAATGATAATGATCCAAGAACAGTGATCTCAGCACCTATTGATTCCACTCACCACAATCAAAAGAATAAGAATATGGAAGAATAGAACAATTAAAAAAAAGAGAAAGTATTAAGTATCTTTGAATTAATATAATGCCAGTTTTTTCCTGCTATTTTATTATGGTGTGGTATGTAAAGTGGAATCTATTTCTCTCTTTCTCCTAAATTTCTGAAAGAAACATGACTATAAAGTATAATGATGCACGATTGAATTTAAAATTTTAAAAATGGCCCGGTGCAAAACAGCTCCAAGAAAAGCTTTATGCTGCAGCAGGGTCTGCTTTCTAATTTCTTGGGCAATTTGGCTGCTGCTTGTTTTGTTTTGCCATCTTTATGGATACAATATTATTATAAAATGTTGTTATATATGTCGATAAATTATATTATTATTAAATATATATTAAAGGTAAAAATGTTAAAATTTTAGTCTAATATAGAAAAAAAATCGCGTATTATTATTTTATTTTAATAATTAAAATCCCTCCAAATCTCATGTTTGTGAGTTTTTTTTTTTAAAAGAGGAAAGGAAGGAATTTGGAGTTAAAAAGTTAGTTTCATTTTTGATTCAATTTTTTCTCCTAAAAAATAGGAGGATTTTGAGGGATGGGAAAGAGTGAGAAACTTGGATATTTTATTTTACCTAAAGTAACATTTCAAAATAAATCATGCCATTTACATTAATATATATAAGGGTAATATAATAATAGTATAATTTAAAAATAAAAATATTTTTCATTTCCTCCCCTCTTTCTAAACTCAAAAACAATAAAATAATATAATTAAAACTATGTCATTTTCATTTCTTTCTAAAACTCATAAAAAGAAAAATTATACTCCCTCCGTCACATGATAAAAGTCTTTATTACTATTTTGGGTAGTCTCATGTTAAATGTCCATTTTCCTTTAATAATCAAGTTTTTATACATATTTTTCTATTATACCCGTAGCATTAAATATCTCATACTTTTCTTATTCTAATTCTCTCTCTATATTTAATGACATTATTATGAATAATTTTATCATTTCATTTATATTCTCAATATGCATAAAAATCCTCCAGAATTTTTGGGAGGGAGGGAGGGAGGGAGGGAGGGAGGGAGTAATTCATTCTATACTTTCTTATCTCATCACTCTAACCTCACAAACTCTGCATAAAGTCAAAACCAGCGTATACAACACAATGGGACCAACCCCATGTGGCCTAGTCCCTCGGTCTTCTCTTTTTCCAAAATTGTGAATCAAAAGAACATTGTCTGACTACTCTCTCTCTTTCTCTCATTCATGCAGCCAAAAGCAGAGATAGAAGGGGGAGATAAGATGGATTTCAATTACCATAATCAGAACCTATAAGGAGTCAGCATGATCTGTCAAAAGCAAAAAAAAAAAAAAAGACCTACACAGAAACATGGGCACAATTCATCTTCTTGTGATCTCATCATTTGTTGCTTTGGATATCAAATCTCAAAAGCTGATTGATTTTTATAGAACTCATGTCAATTTCCTCTTTTGATCCAAATATATATCAGGCTCAATTCTTGATTTTTATGGAGTTTTCTGTCCTTCATGCATGCTAAAATTTAGTTTGTCTACACAATTTATTTAATTAAAACCGCACCGTTTGAGACTCAAACCTACGTACCAAAAGTTAGTACTGCAAAAACCTATAAATACTATTAATCAAACAAATTCAATTCTACGTAATACCAGGGTTCCCATTGTTATTATGACTAAATGTTACTCCCTCCGTCCCGAATTACCTGATGTTTTAGTAAAAAAAATTTATCCCACAATATCTGTTTTTTCAAGATTTCAATGCATTTCACGCATCTCCTCTTTTTTAAGCATCATTTTCATATTCTCGTCAATAAGGATTCACGCATAAGGGTTTTTTAGTATTTTTATCACACATATTGATATCTGTGTGAAACTCTAGAACAGCGGATAATTCGGAACGGAGGGAGTATAGAATAAAAATAATTTTATTTAACTTATCCATTGTATAAGCCCTCGAATTAACATATGATTTTTATTTGAAATTAATAGAATGATATCTAAGAGACTAAGACTAGTATTTCTGGGATTTTAATTCATATGTCTGTCTATATTACTTTGAAAACAACCCTTCTGGCCCAAGAGCTTCTCTTCTGGATTAAGTTAACAATTTTCAGAGATCTCACCAACATGGAAAGAAGCTGTAGAAACAACCCTTCTGGCCCATGAGGTGTATGTCCAACACTTTGGGAACAGAGGATAGAATGTGGTAGGGATTATCTTTCCCAATACTTGTTTTATAAGCAAGTGTGTGTACATGTAAAATTACTATTCAGGACCCCATAGCCCATGGTAAGAACAAAGAATCAAGAAAATTAATGCAGCCTTCCAAATAGGAAGGTTGTACCTGATTAATTAAAAAGAAAATGGATTCATGGCTATGTTCGGGTTTTTATTTTAAGGATCCTGATTCTAGAAAATGGGCATATTATAAAAACAAACATGTTGTATTTTATATAGGAGAACGTTGTATTTCGGATAAGTTATGTTATACAAGTGATATATACTTGCACCTCTCTGCTACATAAAATGTAACTTGTTTCTAAAAACGCTGTATTTGTGAGTTAAATAAACTGTATTCGACATAAGTTACTTATTCTAAACCAACAAGATTTTTAAGTGCATTTCAAGAATCACTTTCTGCACTGAAAATATTACTTTACTTTCACAAAATTTAAGTTGAAATCAAGTGATAATTCAAGTTAAATTAGATTTTCAGGTTCTATTTGTTTTGTGAAATAAACGTAATATATTCTTTAAATCCTACGTAAAACATTACTAAAAAAAATAATCTTTAAGTACATAGAACTTAGAGTAGCATCTAGTACTTGAGGATTAATCGGGGGCCAACGCAGAAATTTTTAGAAGACTGCACAACTCTAGTAAAAAACTTTTGGTACTTTTTGTGAAAATCTATCTCAAGACTCAACATAGAGCCCCCAAAAAATGGTCTAAATTGAACTTTGGCACTCATAATAATAATAAATATATCTATCTATACACAAAATCCCTATAGGGAGGGAAACCAAGCCGGTTTCAAGTGTGAGTCTATACTTGAGATACATAAAATGTTATAACCAATACTACATTTCCTTCACAGGACATTATCAACATATAAATCTCTAAAGAAAGGATCTGAGGTTGCTTCTTTTGCTGAACCATAATTGTTTAGTCTCTTCTTTAGAGAGCGCAATTCCCTCTCATCTTTAGAAGTTCGATCCTGTCACAGAATTTCAGACAGATTATCATCAGTTCTAGCTTCACCTTACAGTTTGATGGAAATTTTTAAAGGAGAGGGGGGGGGGCTTACAAATGTTTTCTTCAAGAGCAAAATATCAACCAAATACTGCAACCATAACACATTTGTCTTGGGAAAGCTGTATGATCATAAACAGGAAAAGATTATCAGCATCAACTGTAAAGTAATATAATCAGTCACTGCAACCTTAACATACTTGTATGGGATAGCTGTATGATCATAAACACAAAGAGGTTATCACTGTCGAGAAAGTCAAACTTAAACTACAATATGATGAGAAAGAAAGCAATAAGAAGGCGTGGAATTCGTTTCATCTTAAAAATCAACCTGACCTCTCTAACACTGAAGTGTAAGAAAGACTAAGAGAACTATAATCCTGAAGATGCTCTCAGAAACTTTCAAGTACTGCTCCAATATACTTGCGGCAATGGTATGCATTCTGCATTGAGTCCAATGACAGTTGTGGCTAATCACAGGATAAATTCCATGACAGGACTTTCTTCACATTGATGAAACAAGAACCTCCTCTAGTCCTATTGTATCCCAGTGTTTTATACATTCCTCTTGTAACATGTGCTCAAAACTTGTTTCGATTACAAAGAGACACATGTTTGATAGGCAGGGAGTAGAGTTCTAAAGGAAAAGGACCACAAGACAATTATAGTCGACCAGGCATTATTAATTTTTTTAAAAACTTCAATTTGTTGGATATGCTCCAAAATTCCTAGTTTTTCCATAGTCCCATATCGTCTATTTTGAATTTAGTAACTTGGTTGAGGAAATAAGGATGGGCTTGCGCACATGAAGACGATTAAGGAATTGGGCTAGGCCAAGCTTGGTTCTTGGACTTTCGGTCAGAAAACCTTAGTGCGCGCGATACACCCGCGCAAAGGGGGGAGCCGATCCGGTTGATTGTAAACCTTATTTACGTTTTTCTGTAACTCCTATCTAACGTTCGTATTAACACGTTAACAGTATTTATTTCCCTTACCAAAGTTAATTGGTGTCCGAATAATATCATCATCATCTCCTTCTCCTTACAATATAAACTCTGTTAATTGGGCAATCCACATAGACAAGTCAAAGCCTCCTTTTGTGAGTACACACGATAGGAAGTTTTGCCTTTGAATCTTGGAGAGTGACCGCCGGCAGCCCATTTGTACCTGTGATTATTATCAGTGAGGGCGAAATCACTTTTTAGGACAGTAGCGTTGTTACGTCTCGGTTTCTAGCTAAGTTGTTCCAATTTTATTTCTTTGTTTCTTCTTGTTAATATTGCTACTGCTACTGCTACTGTACTGCTATTGCTACTGCTACTGCTATATATATTCCAACAATCTAAAAAGTGATTTTCGGTTTATTAACAAGATGAAAACTGCCTTAGACCTTTCTAAGATTGAACGCTTTGATGGTACGAATTTTAAGAGATGATCTGAAGATGTACTGTTTTATTTGGAAACCATGAATTTGGAATATGTGTTATATATGGATGCTCCTGTTATTGTTGCTTCTGTTAATGATGTTACTCCTACTGCTGAAACTGTTGAAAAATCGGATGCTGATAAAAGGGATTATGTTAAGGATAATCGTACGTGTCGTAGATATTTGTTGCACTATTTATCTAATTCGATGTTTGAGATATATTATCCGTATGAAAGTGCTAAGAAGATTTGCGAAGCTTTAAAATCTAAATATACTGTTGAAAACTCTGGACTTAAGAAATATGTTGCGGGAAAATTTCTAGATTTTAAGATGCAAGATGGAAAATCAATATAGAGCAAGTTCATGCATATCAAACAATTGTGGAGGAAGTTATTGGGGAAGAAATGAAAATATGTGAGAATTTTCAAGGTGTTGTACTTATCGAAAAATTACCACCCTCGTGGAAAAATTATAAGATGACCTTAAACATGAAACTAAAGATTTCACTATGCAGGAATTAGTAGCTCACATCCATATTGAAGAACAAAACAGAGCTAAAGAAAGAGGAGATATAGTTCCAAGTCATACTGTCAAAGCTAATCTCGTAGAACAAAAGCCACAATGGAAGAGCCAAAATTATCAGTCCAAAAACTACAAAGGAAAAAATTCTAAATCAATGGGAAGAAAGGATAATAGGTTCAAGAATTCCAATCAAATTCAGAAACCTTTCACTAAAGGTCCTTGCTTCGTATGTGGCAAACTTGGCCATGTTGCTATGAAGTGTCACTTTCGCAAGGGGCAAGATAACAAAAATAATAATTCTCAGCCTAAGCCCTAAGCGAACTTGGTTGAATCCGATGATGTTATTGTTGCAGTTGTGTCGGAAGTAAACCTAGTTGACAACTTCACGGAATGGGTAGTAGATACTGGGGCCACTAGACACATTTGCGCGAATAGAAACGTAATTCTCAACTACGAAAATGTGACTAATGGAGAAAAAGTTTTTATGGGGGATTCTAGAGTCACTAACGTTGCGGGAAAAGGGAAAGTCTTACTAAAATTAACTTCTGAGAAGACAATTGCCCTACAAGATGTACTTCATGTGCCCGACATTCGTAGAAATCTTGTGTCCGGGTCTTCGTTGAACAAAGCTGGGATTAAACTTGTGTTTGAATCTGATAAACTTGTACTTACTCGTAATGGGGAATTTGTTGGGAAAGGTTTTTGTAATGGGGATTTATTTGTACTTGATGCTTCTGCTGAATTGAATAATAAGAATGCTTCTTTTGCTTATATTGTTGAATTTTTGGATATATGGCATGCTAGATTAGAACATGTGAAAGTGGCTTTTATTAAAAAATTGAAACAACTTGAACTTATACCTAATCTTGCAAATACTGAGTTTAATACATGTGAAATTTGTGTAGAAGCAAAACATGGTAAGAAACCTTTTAAAAGTGTTGAAAGACAAACCGAACTATTTGAGTTAATTCACAGTGATCTAGCTGATTTTAAAAATACTACAAGTAGAGGTGGTAAGAAATATTATATTTCTTTTGTGGATGATATGTCTAGATATACTCAAATTTATCTACTTTCCTCTAAAGATGAAGCAGAAGAAATGTTTATTAAGTATAAAGCAGAAGTTGAAAATCAGTTAGAAAGAAAAATTAAAAGACTTAGATCTGATCGTGGAGGTGAATATGATTCGAGAAGTCTTAAAAAATTTTGTGAACTAAATGGAATTATACATGAAACTTCTCCTCCTTATTCTCCACACTCTGATGGAGTCGCAGAAAGGAAAAATAGAACACTTAAATATATGATGAATGTTATGCTAATTAGTTCGGGTTTACCTTCTATTATGTGGGGAGAAGCTTGCCTTTCTGCAAATCATATTTTAAATAGAGTTTCACATATAAGGATAGACTCTACACAATATCATTTATGGAAGAAACATGCACCTAATTTGGGGTATCTTAAAGTGTGGGGGTGTCTAGCTTAAGTAACTATACCAGAATTTAAAAGAAATAAAATTGGACCTAAAACAATGGATTGCATTTTTATTGGATATGCTTCTAATAGTGCTGCTTATAGATTTTTGGTAATTAAAGATGCAACTAATAATTATCAAAATAATTCAATTTTGGAAACAAAAGATGCAGAATTTTTTGAAAATATATTTCCAATGAAAATAAGATATGAGGGCAATCCTTCTTCTAGTGAACATCTTAAAAGGAAAGATAAAGAACTTGTACCTGCATCTTTTAGAAGTAAAAGGCAACGTTTTGAGAAAACTTTTGGTCCAGATTTTATAATTACTTTTATAACTGAAGATGACCCTAAAATTTATGAAGAAACAATGAAATCTGTTGATGCAAATTTTTGAAAAGATGCTATTAATAGTTAACTAGATTCTATTATGTCTAACATGGGAACTAGTTAATTTGCCTAGAGGATGTAAACCTATTGGATGTAAATGAGTGTTTAAAAAGAAGTTAAAAGCTGATGGGTCTATTGATAAATTTAAGGCAAGACTTGTAACAAAAGGGTTTACTCAAAAAGAAGGTTTTGATTATTTTGACACTTACTCACCAGTAACTAAATTAGCAACTATAAGAATTTTAATTGCTTTGGCTTCTATTCATAAATTGATAATCCACCAAATGGACGTTAAAACTGCCTTTTTGAATGGAGAGTTAAATGAAGAAATATATATGTGTCAACCTGAAGGGTTTGTTGTTCCAGGTGAAGAACAAAAAGTGTGTAGACTTGTAAAATCTTTGTATGGTTTAAAACAAGCACCAAAACAATGGAATGACAAATTTAATAAAACTCTCTTGTCTAATAATTTTGTGACAAATGAATCTGATAGTTGTGACTTGTGTCTATAGTAAGATTCAATGAAAAATGTGGTGTGATTATTTGCTTATATGTGGATGACTTGTTAATATTTGGTACTGATGAGAAAGTTGTGAAAACTACTAAAAAAATTTTATCTTCTAAATTTGACATTAAAGATTTAGGAGAAACTGATTTGATTCTTGGCATGAAAATAAATAAACATGCAAATGGGTTAGTTTTATCACAGTCTCATTATGTAGAAAATATCCTTAAGAAATTTAATTTCTTTAATGAAGAGTCATTAGGAACCCCTTATGACTCTAGTGTACATTTAAAGAAAAATAAAGGGAATGGTATTGCACAAATTGAATATGCTAGAATCATTAATACTGTACTTGGCCTGATATTGCATATGTCATTAGTAGACTTAGCAGATATACAAATAATCCTTCACAAGATCATTGGAATGCATTGTCACGACTAATGAGGTATTTAAAAGGAACAGTTAATGTAGGTGTACATTTTACTGGTCATCCTAGTGTTTTAGAAGGATATTGTGATGTTAATTGGATATCTGATAATGATGAAACAAACTCCACTAGTGGTTATGTGTTTACTTTAGATGGAGGAGCTATTTCTTGGAAATCTGCTAAACAAACTTGTACTGCTAGATCTACTATGGAATCTGAATTTATTAATTTAGAATTGGCAAGTACAGAAGCAGAGTGGATAAGGAATTTATTGGCTGATATACCATTGTGGTTCCTTCTATTTCTCTGCATTGTGATTCTCAAGCAGCTATTGGCAGAGCAATGAACCATGTTTATAATGGAAAACAGAGACATATTCGCTTGAGACATAATATTGTACGAGGACTGATCAGTAACGGGGTTATTTCCATAGAATTTGTGAGGTCTGAAAAGAACATAGCGGATTCGCTTACTAAGAGATTGAGTAAAAAGGTAGTCCAAGAAGCATCCAGAGGGATGGGACTATTGCCAACATCTTATGTAAATAACATATGATGGAAACTCAACCCATGTGATTGGAGATCCCATGAATTGGGTTCAATGGGTAACAACAAGTCATGTAATTATTTAATTAAAACACTACAATTTTCCCCTGTGTGTATGTGGTGTTTACTGACAAATTGTGATAGGATGAATCATTTAGATTCTTAATGAAACTCATAGCCCTAAAGGGTGGTGTATGTCAGTATACACTTGATGGGCTCACCTATATAAAGGTGGAAGTGTAGGCCGCTTCCTATGAGAGTCTTTGGCAAACTCTCTAGAGCCTTTATGAAAATCTAAGATATGGCGCATGGCCTAGAACTCGCCCAACCGCGGACTTGTGTGGATTCAGTATTTTTAGATGTGTGCAAGTTCAATTGATTGTATCATAGATAATGGGTTCAAGAGTATAGTTCACCTATAATCTACAATCATGAACTTGTTCCACTAAGTGTCGATTCAAACCCACAAGGTATCGACGTTATGTATCTAAAATCCATTGCCCTTCTCACTTCTTTTTAATTTTTCTCTCTTTGATAATTTTGGATCATGTGGAGGATTGTTGGATATGCTCCAAAATTCATAGTTTTTCTATAGTCCCATATCGTCTATTTTGGAAATAGTTTTTGTGTATTGTAGTACTTGTTGGCTTGGGTTTAGTAACTTGGTTGAGGAAATAAGGATGGGCTCGCGCACATGAGGACAACTAAGGAATTGGGCTAAGCCAAGCTTGGTTCTTGGACTTTCGGTCAGAAAACCTTAGTGCGTGTGCGCGCGATACACCCACACAGACACCCGCGCAGGGGGGTGCCAATCCGTTTGATTGTGCTTCGCAGGCGCACCCAGATAAACCTTATTTACAGTAACTCCTATCCAACGTTCGTATTAACGTTAACAGTATTTATTTCCCTTCCCAACGTTAATTGGTGTCCAACGTTCGTTCATTATGATTATCCTTATATAAATACCAGTATTTTTCTTCTTAGCAGAACATATAATATCATCTCCTTCTCCTTCTTACAATATAAACATAGACAAGTCCAAAGCCTCCTTTTGTGAGTACTTATTTTTTTGTTTCTTCTTGTTAATATTGCTACTGCACTGCTACTGCTACTGCTATATATATTCCAACACAATTATGTTTTCGAACTTCAAAGTTCCTGATATATCCATGTATCAAATTCTTTTTGAAGCTTATACTATTATATCAAGGACACCATTTCTTCATATAACAATCATTTTTCTCAAAAAGTATATCCAAAGGAAAATTAAAACAGTACTTTATGGTTCCTCCAAAAAATATATAGTACTGTATGGGACTATTATTTCTTCCAAGAAAACAGCTACATATATTCCCACATCTCTCTCAGGTATGAGGCTTACCAACTTGCTAGTAAAACTCATACTATTAACCCTTTTACTAGTTGAAGAAGCTTCGCCAATTAAAACACAATCCTAACTATATATATTGACCTTTTCACTAGTTATAGCTAGCTGATTACCAAAGCATTTGTCTAAAGGGATTAACACAAAGGAAGTACCATTCCACCATCCCATACAACTGCATCTAATTATAAAAAGAGAGAATCAATCAACTACTCCCATTTATTTTTTATGTTTTAATTAAATATAAAAGGAAACTACTTCCAACAGTTTCTCTCAATAAATTGATAAGTACGAGATGTATACTACGGTTATGTAAACATTCATACCTTTCTTCCCAGCATTCGTCAGTGACTTCTTTCATTTTCCGGTATGTCTCCGACTGCACATGAGATTATTGTGTGAAAATTAACTGCAAACTTCAAGACAAATGCATCATTAGATTTTGATAACTTCTGTACAAACTTACTTGCTTATCTCCCTTTGGACCACCAAAGATTTCAGGGTCTGATGATAGATCCAAAAAGAGAATATCTTCACCTGCAGACAAATATCTAATGGTTCATTATGTTGAACAAGAAAATTTTTAGGCAATAAAAGGCATTTTGGATAACAAAAGGCGATTAAGTTTTTACCAGTGTTGATCCTTGAAAGAGTGAAATCAATTATTGATATTAATAATCCAAATGTTCTGACATATATTTTCTTCCCCTCAAGACTGAACTGCAATGTTGCAGAATCTTTTCGGCTTAAGAGGACATTCCCCCTGTAACCAATAATATACATTTCTAAATGGACAGTTGACCAAAAGAAAACTTTGCACACTACTAAACTGTAGAATTACTAAACCAGTGCAAATCTCTGTGTTCAAATTCATAAGCAGCCTCTGCTACGGCCAAAGCAACAGTAACCTGTAATGCAAGATGGACAAGCGTTGAGATAACAAGTTAAGGTGGACAAAAATTTAACTGAAAATTGAATGTATCAATCAATGTACCTGAACCAGCAAACTCCGTGCTTCGTCAAAATTCAGAAGAACAAAACTTTCAAGATCCTGACCCCCATGTTCTTGAACAAAGACAACATAGCACTGGAAGCAATTTCATCCCGTTTGCGAGTGAAACAAAACAAGAAAGTGAATGATAACTATTTTCTTCTGAAATATATTGCATTCTATATGTAATTCAAATATACTTTTCAACACTCAAAAAACCAGTAAGTTTTGAAGTTGTGGTATCAACAACCTGATTCTCTTGAAATTCCTTGGGATGATCATTTTCAGAATCATGCTTGCTATCCCAATGTTCCCACGCTCCAATCAATGCACTATCATAAGGGCCTTGACATAACTTCACACTGTTGAAAAGAGAAGCAAATAATTTGAGTAAATATAAAGTCAATAAGCTGCTTCTCTCTCATAGTTCAAGTCTTCTAGAGTTTCATATAATAAGCCAAGTGAGGCTGGAAGAAAGCTTCCCTAATAAATCACTTCATGGTTAAATTCCAGAAAGCAGTAGATAAAATATGAGCATTTATGAAATAGAATTGTCTATTTGTCTACCCCTGCTATAGACATATTGACCTGGTCAAATACAGCAATTCAGACCTGACCTAGTTTAAAGAACTTTTCTGTTGTAGACTTGTAGTACTAGCAAGAATCCAACTTCACCAAAATATTTTGGATGAATAATAGGATTATATAAACTAAATACTTTCTAAATTAACCAGAATGGTTTCTGGTTAGCATTTACGAAGCTGAAATCTTTTGGCCTAACTTATAAAACAGATTCATTACTTGTCAACTTCAACTTATTCTTTATATTTCTTCTTTCTTCACGAAGATTCTGCTCATTGTTCTTGTCTTATAATTTTAAATGCACAAAATAAAATCAACTGACTAGGTCGTGCTTCAACATTTTGGTCGAGTAGTATCATTTTTCCTTTCGTCTCACAAGCCATCGTCTTTCCTTCCGTAGTTTAAACAATCTTTTTTGAACATACCTTGTGTACAATATGTAACATAAATTACTGTTAATCCTTCACTCATATTATTCTATGTCAAATTTATCTATGATCTTATCCAAAACACTTGAATTTAATAACATCATGATGCCTCCTAATTATTTCAACCATATAATCAAAGCATGAATAATGATAAGAGAAAAAAAAATCAACTTTAACACTAAATGTTTGCCTTCTATGGTTGCAAATACACTCAATTTTCCTCTAGTTGTTCTAGTTAGAGTTCTATCTTACATTCTCAGAACATTCTATAAATATACTGCCACACTTTCTTTTTAGATGTTACAATGTATAATGTTAATCTGCAAAATATACTAATGACATGCTTCTACTCGCTTGACTTCTCCTTAAAATGCTTGAGTAGGAACATTTGTTGGATGTTTTAACTCCTGTACATGAAGACGGTATTTTTGGTAAAGCTCCTATCACATACTATTGTAACTCTTAAATTTGATGCCACGATAGCCTGAATGGACTTGTATTATCACTTTCACCTTAACTTTATTCTTGTAAGTATACTAGCTTTACCTGTGTATGGTTATAGCATTCAATAAAACTGTTTTTCCTCCATTAAACATACATTTTATTGGTCTTACCAATCCTAATGAGCAATCCCATCACATCCTTTCTCATTCTCAATGTCCTTGAAACATAGTAATTTTAGTCAAAGAGAGGGAGTATAATTTTTGTGCTTCTATATCTTGCCATCTAAAACATGGAAAGAAACATAAAACCACCTACCACACAACCCTCTCCATGGGTTAGAGGAGGAATTAAATATACTTGTACAAGAAAGGAGATGGAGACAAAGAAAGGAAGTTTTAAATAGTTTGGACGTGGTTTAAATCAGTATGTAACAATAAATCCATATTACACTTTACACAAACAGACGAAAAATCACCGAAAAGTAAAAATTGGTCTCCACTATGAGACAACATGAGAAGAGTGAAGACACTTGGACACAATTCATTAACTCCAAGATACTAATAGCAATAAGAATACTATTTTGAACTTAAATTCTTATTGTAGATAAATAGCACAAGTACAAGCCACTCAGAAACCAAAGAAAATATATTGGCTTGGGATAGACACATAATTCATACATTTTATTACTCCTAATTTTGTCCTTTTAATTATATTAGTTTATTTAATTAATATGTTTTATTTTGTTTTGTAGGATTTAATATTTTGTTGCAATAAATTCAATCTTGATGATCAAGCATTATTTAATGCTCTTATTCATGTAAGGAAATATCTAAGAAGAACTACCAAGAGAGATTCATGTATTAGAGATATTAGGTTTTTTATGTATTAGATTAGTTTAGGTTAGGAGTAGGAGTAGGAGTAGGAGTAGATTAAATTACTTATTCATTGTACGTTCGTTGGATGATCGTTAATAAAGGGAATTTTCTTATTTTATTTTTAATTTTCTACTTCTTCTTCTTCATTTTAGTTAATTTATATATTTTTAATGTCTAACTAATTTTTTTATATCTAAGATGAAGATGAAATTAAATAATTATTCATGATAATATTTTTCATCTCTTCTATTATTTATACTTTTATATTTAATTGATTTTGTCTTCATATTTCTTTATTAAAATACCTTTGTTTTATAGTTCTTATATAATTTTAAATTAATTAAAAGGTTTTAATAAGTTATTGTTTAGATTTTTCATAATCCATGTTTGCTCGAAGAAGTTTTGTCAAGTTGTAGCTGATCCTTAAATTTTCATAGACTATGTATGCTCACGTTAATTGTAAAACTACTAAATTAAAGGAAAGAGAGATCAAAATCATAGTTAAGTAATAAAAATAGAAGAGATTGGATTATTTGTTATGTTTATTGTTTAATGGATTCGGATTTCTAGATTACTTTCTTATTATCAGTTAGTTTAATTATAGCTAATCGTTTATCAATCTTTATTTCTAATTCGCCTAAAATAGATATTAAAGATACATTAAAATTAATCTAGTATATGTGATTCAACCTGTACTTATACTTGTCAGTTATTAAATTAGACACTATACACTTGCAGTTACTAATTTTTATCGCATCAACTTGCATTAGTTTACTACTCTAAATCTAATCAATACCTGCCTTTCTGATCTATTGGGTAGCTAAGAATTTCATGATTCTTAAACTGGCCATCTGGATGCCAAATGCAGAAAAAAGACAGAAAAAGTGCCTACTGAACTTACTCAATTGTCTCTATGAATGTCATACATACGTTGCAAGTGTCACCGTCATGTCCCTCAAATGATTCAGAGTCAGAGAAAGTATAACCTCCTCGAACAATTCTTCAGCTCTCTGAACAATATAAAAAAATAATTAAATATACGCGGCATTGCTTCGTCAGGCAAGCCTATTACGGATAATAAGAAAAACCCACACACATACACTGACACACATGCTTTAATAATTAAACAAGATTTTAGGATAACCATCCCCACCTTAGTCAGATGACATGAACATGATTCATAAAAAGTCTAATAAAAAGGAAAATAATCCAATTTAACGAAAGTGCATTGAACTGTTCATACATAATACAGATCGGCATTGATACAGTAAGAGCATCATTGACTGTATATACGTGTCCTTATAATCTTTGGAAAACATTAGAATGATAAGCTCATACCACAGTAAAAGTTCTAATAAATTCCATCCAGCTAAATGTTCCACTATTGAACCTTAAACTACACGAAGATTTCATGAACACAATTGAAGCATTGATCAATGGCAACTCTTGCCTTCTCCAATTATTCAAGTTAAACTTAATCACTGACCAAGGAACCATGGAAAAGGCATTTCTACTAAAACATTTACCTTTTGCACTTCTCCATTCACCCTTAAATCTCCATCAAATGGAACAACCTTGCAAACAGTTTTCCCAGCTTTGAAAGCTTCTCCAAATGTACCTTCACCAACCTTGGCAATACTTTCTGGGCCACTGTGTTCAAATATTGTAGACTTTATATTTCCAAACAAGACATTGTGTAAAACGATGATGAGCTGACAATTGTAGAAATATAGAACTATATAATAATGCGTGCAACGATAAATAACAAAGTGATAGCTTAAAGCATCCATTACATAAAACAGCAAATATGCATCTCTGGCTATTAAGACCGTAACAGCATAGCTAAGACATGGTGGTTCTAAGTTTTATCTGAGGCGTACAACCAATGGTGGCCTAATAAACTTTCTCTAGCATATAGTGAACCCAGGCCAGGCTCTGTATGAGTATTTCTTACTCATATAGTGAACCCAGCCAGGCTCTGTATGAGTATTTATTACTCAATTCATGCATTATATTCTATCTTAAAATGATTAATGCTCAATGTCAAGTGCATTTGCACAGAGAGAGAGAGAGAGATGTAACTACTAACTACAAACAGCCTAACATGAGCCATTTAGGCCATAGAATAATTCATGCAAGTAGGCCACAATGTGGAGTGAAAAAGAATTGGCTGTTTTCAATCATATAAATGCATCAAGTCAATAAAACGTTTTATCTCAAACTAGTTGGGTTCTACTATAACCGTATAACGTACTGCAGTTATTTGTATGATGTATCATTCATATAAGTAGTAGTTTACCTTTTCTGAAAAACACTAAACTGACAGGCTAAAAATCTTCAAAACTAAGATGATTATTCCAGAAAAAAACAATCAAATTAACAAATATGCAATAATATGGAAGGAGATGGACACTTGTTTTCACTCGGAAAAGATAAAGATTGTCAAATGTTCATTTTATTGAAGCTCTTTGACAGTAAGGACCTAGCAGAATAATAACACAAGCTTCTAGCTAAGTCCATACTAAAGACAACTACATCATAGGAGAATCACATCAATATAGGAACAGTAGAAAGATAAAAGTAATATGTAAACAAAGGATTAGAAGAAATAAAGCACATAAAAGAGTTAAAAACAAAAAGTAATTGCAAGTCAATACATAGAGAAGAGGATCTACTGAGAAAAGGACTGGAATAAATCACAAACCAATATGAAGAGAACACATCCAGTAGTGTTGAAGGAGCTGACTGTCCACAAACAGTTAGCAAAGCTAGAAAGGATTCGCGAAGATGACCGCTCAATGAAGGCCGAGATGCCAGGGATAGATTACGAACTGCAACTTCAATATCTTCACAACCCTCCGTACCCATGTTCCTGTGTTCTTCACTGTTCTTTCTTGAAGGAATACACCTTTCAAAAACATCTATATCGGTGAAACTTGAATTAAATCTCTCTTGGATAGGATGTATACCCGAATGAATTTGTGCAGACCCTTTTTCTGGGGTTCTTAAACTTGAAGGCTCATCACAAGAACTCCCTTGAGCAATGTTGGAGTTCCTAAAATTTAGAAAGTGATCCAGAAGGACCACAACTGTGATTTAACCTTCTTCTAAGTAACCACTTCTGCAATACTGAGGACACATGTGTTATAACGATGTTTTCAGTTTTGACGCCCATGGCCCATGTATCAGATTTTTTTGGTGAGGGACTTTCCTCCAGTAATTCAAAGGAATCAACCTCTTGAAAGTATGAGCGCTCCTTATCAAAGTTTGAAGGTTGGACAATTTTCCCCTATATGCATCAGAGAGTAGTACAAGCATATCAATAAAAAATTGCAACGTTTATCAGAATTTGAAAAGCAGGGAATAACCATATTTTTAATCACTTAAAAAAAATTTAATTATGCCTCATTGTTCTCCTGAATTTTAAAAAAGTAGCAGGCATGGAAAGTGAGTTTGAACTACTATTTTGCTCTTACAAGGAGGGAAGAAGGCAAGACGCATCATTTATACCATTCGGAAAGGGATACTAGTTAAAAATACCTACTATGATAAATTAATGAAGATGGTACTCACAGAATGAAAGAAAAGGAAAATAAAAAAAGAGTAACAAAATCATACTCTAGGAAGAGGTGGTTTTTGTTTTCTCTTTTGATTCCTCTGTTGAGGCCTGTGATCCGCAAATACAGCAACAGCAATGCTAGTCCTCCCTCTGACATTTACAAAGTGAATATTTTGAACAATGAGTCAGGGTGTTTTCATCATCATAAACCATAAACTTGATAGCAGCAGATGGAACAACTTTCAGAAGCAAGCATCTTAAATTGAACTCATATACACAGACACGCAGGGATAGAGATGTAAGGACTTAGAAGATGCAAATCCAGATAAATAGTTGTGAAACATAAACTCCTATATAAATGATATCACAACAAATGAAGGCTATATCTTAACTATTTACAGAACAAATGTTCACAATCAAGACAAACTTGTCAATACAAGAGACCAAATCAAAAGTATGAGACTGGTGAACACAAAATGGGAACTGCAAAGCCAGATCAGCAATTAACACAAATTCTAAAACTAAAAAACATGATGAAAAATTGAAAAAGTGACCCAAGTATTTATGAGATAACTAAAGCCGAA